>JAOCMZ010000009.1:0-28822 GCA_026546615.1 Paleozoanthus reticulatus
CTGACCGGCGCAGGCGCAGCCCTACAGTCGATCGACAACCCGCGTGGCGGCGCTGTACTCGCTCAGTTGAACGCTCAGACAGCCAAGAAGGACAAGAAGACCTTCAGTGGTAGTTACGATGCCAAGAGTGGCACGTACTTCCGACTTGGCTCTGACGGCACTGTCGAGTTCTTGAAGAACCCGAACGCTTCTAACGAACCTGAGAAGCCGAAGTTCACTGAGAAGGCGTTGCAGAACGCGACTGAAGGTGTCGAGAAGTACGGCACTATCGCTCAGATCAACAAGGAAGCGGCCGACATTCGAGACGACCTCGAAACCGGCAAGCTGGACCTTGGCATGTTCAAGAACTGGATGAACTCCGGCCGCAACATGGCGGGTCTCAGTGATGAGCAGTCGCGCACCTATGCGAAGTACCAACAGTTCTTGCAGAAGCTCGCAAACGATCAGCTACTCCTGAACAAGGGTGTGCAGACCGAAGGTGACGCATATCGAGAAATGAAGGCGCTCGCTTCAGGCGGTGCGAACTTCGACAACGAGACAGCTAAGCAGGCAATCGACAAGGTTCTAGACCGTGGCAAGGAAGCTGTGATGCAGCGCGGTCGAGCGGGTCTTAAGGCCCATATCGACACCTACGGCGCAGAGCCGTTCAAGTCGCTGTCAGAGCAGGCAGACCGTTGGCAGGGTATCTATGACGATATCGATAACCGACGTGCTGGCTACGGTAAGAAGCAGCAGGAAGCTCCAAAGGCTTCCGGATCATTCAAGATCATCAACGTAAGATGACATAACGGGACGTTCATGCCTGTATATACGATTGAAACGCCTAACGGCAAACAACTGGACATTGAAGCGGACACTCCAGAAGCCGCTCAGTCCGGAGCCGAACAGTGGTACGCGCAGAACGTCACCAGCAAGACCAACACTTCGGTAACGGGAGCGCTCTCGCAGGGCGCTTCCGACCTTGTTTCTGGTGTTGGTAAGACCGTCAAGGAGTACATCGCTCCTGACACCGGCAAGTCCATCCAAGACGCCGGAAAGAACATCGCGGACCCGAAGTATAAATCCGCAACCGAAGGCTTTAGCAATCCGGAAGACGGCAAGGAGAATCACGTTCTCGGCCGCGATTGGAGCAAGCTACCGCGCGCTCTCGTGGAGCAGGCTCCGCAGATGGCAGGACCGCTCATCGCGTCATTGGCCCTCCGGAAGTTCGGACCTCTCGCTTCCATGGTTGGCGGTTCGGCCGCGTTTGGTCTCCAGACGGCAGGCAACGAGGCGCAGAAAAGCGCGACCGCACGTACCGGCGATGCCAACGCAGAACCGGACGCCACAGACAAGCTCAAGGGTGCAGGATCGACGGCGGCGCAGGCAGCGCTGAACCAGATCGGCATCAGTAAGATAATCAACCCTGCCCGCATCGCCGCAACAGGCGCGACCGGCGCTCTCCAAGCTGGAGGTAACGTCGCGAAGGCTGCTATCGCTGAAGGCGCAACGAACGCCGCTCAGGACGCAGTATCGCAGGCAGTATCAAAGACCGGGACGAACGAGAAGTTCGATCCCAACTCCGTCATCGACAGCGGCATCTTCGGTGCTGCTGGCGGCGCTACATTCGCGGCTCCTCGTGGCGCTAAGGACGCTGCCACGGCTGTCCGTTTCCGTGACGCAGATCACGGAGCAGATACGGCTCTTGCGGCCAATCGCATCAACTCGAAGGTTGATAAGAGCGCAGACCTAGAAAAGCCAGAGACGGCTTATAAGGCAGTCACGTCCGCAGTATCGGATGTACGCAATGAGCTTTCCAACTCAGCGCGCGAACTCCGGAACGTCTCTCCAGAGGCCAGCAATGCCATCAAGCGTGCTCAGTCTGGAGAAGCGCTCAACGCTGACGACCTTGCAGCCATCGACCGTGAGGGCAACGCTACCGTGTCCTCGCTTGCTCGACAGGCGACGGCACTACGGAAGCTGACCGACACAGGTAGCTTCGACACGTCCTCCGAGCGCTTCGCGGGAGGCGTTGGAGAGAAGGTGCGTAGGCTCGCATCCAACCATAAGCTGACTGCTATCGGTGCGACGGCTCTGCCTCATATTGCATCTAACGGCTTTAGCGGCATGGACACTCTCATGTCTGCCATTCCGGGTATGATGGAAGCTGGCGCTGTGGGCTTTGGAGCCTACAAGGGTCTCAAGAGCATCGAGAAGGCGTTCGGTGTCCAATCCCCTGCTCGAACCTTCACAGAGAAGTTCAGCAACGGTGAAGACGTGCGCCCGGTTGTCCAGCGCAATGACAGTCCGACAGGGCCTAAAATTGCTCCTATCGCGAACCCGTTATATACGCCGGGTCCATGGGGCGAGGAAGCTCCGAAGCCTCAACGCTTCAAGCCTGACATTATCGAACCCGGCATCGCAAAGATTGTCGAGAAGATCGAGAAGCAGAAGCGCAACGACCTGTCCAAGGAAACTGCATGGGCGCTCCGCAAGTTCAGTCGTGAACAGCAGGAGTCCGTCGACGCAGAACCGAGGCTAGACGTTGCAGGCACTAACGAGCAGATCAAGGGTGCGCTGCGTATGTTCTCCGCACGTCAGAAGATGGCCGAACAGCCTCAACTGGACGTGCCGGCGATCAACGAGCAAGTCCGTGGTGCTCTATTGATGCACTCTGCAAGGCAGAAGCTCGCCGGTCAACGGCAGGCGGAATCTGAAGCTGCTCAATCCAACCTCATCGCTGAGAACGGCGGTCTCGAAACCTTACGCAACCCTGCGTTCGGAAAGAGGGCCAAAGAACTCATCGGCGCTGCTGACGCGATGCGTCGCCTGCGCTTCACTCCTGAAGAAGATAGCGGCGATGCTCCAACGGCTCCTGTCGATCCTACTACGCCTCAGTCTGATTCTCCTGCTGGCAACGGCAGCACTGAACAGGCGGGCTTGCCGGAAAGCCCCTACCGTTTCCTAGAACCGGCAGAAGCGGCTGATGCAATCCTTCGAGATGCCATTAAAGGCGGTAAGGAAATCAGAAACCGTGAGGGATTCCGTGCTGGCACCAAGCGGCGGTTGGAAGGTGAACAAGATATCTTCTACGCCATCGGCAAGGACCTTCCGTCCCTAGACTTGAAGGATGCCTTCCAGCCTTACTTGGGCCGACTGTGGGGCGCGGACAGCCCTGAGATGGTGAAGTTGGTGAAGACACAGATGCTCGCTGAGTTTCCCGACCACAGAGCTTCTATCGAGAGGCATCTGAGCGACGAGAAAATCAAGGCACTATGGACGAAACCAAAGAAGAAGTAACCCGACGCAAAGTTGGGAGGCCACGTAAAAATCCGCGCAAAGAACGGAAGCGTCGGCCTCCCACGGTGACGGACAAGGACAGGGCCAGGCATCGTAAGCGATACTTCAAGGCTCGCTTCGACAACCCTGACTACAAAGCGCGCAACGCCGCGCAACTCGCAGAAGCCAGAGCTAAACGTGCTGAGGAGCCAGAGCGCTATTCGCGCCTTGGCGTTCCTGACGGCTGGACGCGAGAGCAAGCAGATATCCAACGAGAGTTCGACCGCGCAAAGGCCGACCTCATAATGAACCGAATGATTGAAGAAGGCATGGTCGAACCAATTAAACCCGAAGACTACGAGAAGGTAGTCGTCATCGTGAACGGCAAAGAGACTGAAGTTCTCGTGCCAATCACCGACGAGGGCAAAGCAACCTTAGCGCTTCGTGAAGCGACTATCGCGGCCATCAGTCCTCTCACTCACGCAGATAAGCGTCTTGGCGCTATCCGCACAGTCCTTGAATGGACGAAACCGAAGCCCGCACAGACTAGCAACGTGAACCTCAACAAGAGCGAGGACTGGCTAGCTGCTGCGCTGAAGGACAACACAGGCACCAATGACGGAGCAAACCCCGGAGCTAGTAGCGCTCCGTAAGCGGTTCTTTGACGACTTCGGCTTCTACAGCAAACACGCTCTCAAGGTTCGATCTAAGAACAACGAGATTGTCCCGTTCGTCCAGAACGCGGTTCAACAGCGCTTCGCGGCGGAAGTTGAAGACCAGCGCAGACGAACGGGCCGTGTTCGCAAGATCATTCTCAAGGGACGCCAACAGGGCTTCTCAACTTGGGTAGGTGGTCGAAAGTATTTCCGGCTCTCACAGCGCCGCGCAAAGAAGGGACTGGTAGTCGCCCATAAGGCAGACAGTACCCGAGCGCTGTTCGATATGTACCGGCGCTATCACACATCCTGTCCAGACTTGCTGCGCCCTGAAACAGCGTATTCGTCTCGTAAGGAACTTGTGTTCTCTGCGCTCGATACCGCGCTCGTGGTTGCTACCGCAGGCGGCGACGGCATCGGCCGTGGTGAAATGTTCTCTGACATGCACTTGTCCGAGATTGCGTTCTGGCCTTCAGGCACCGCAGAGGAGAACTTCAACTCCCTGATGCAGTGTCTTCCGAACGCGGACGACACGGAAGCGTACATCGAGAGCACTGCCAACGGCTTCAACATCTTCAAGAGATTGTGGGACGAAGCGGTCTCTGGCGAAGGCGAGTTTGAACCATTCTTCGCAGCGTGGTTCGAAACCCCTGAGTACCGAATGCCGGTGCCAGACGACTTTGAGCGCACGTTAGAAGAACAGGACCTCGTAGCGCAGTTCGGATTGGACGACGAGCAGTTGGTTTGGCGGCGGCGGAAAATCTCCGCTAACGGGCGCGAACTATTCATGCAGGAATACCCATGCACGCCTGATGAGGCATTTATCGCCTCCGGTCGTCCGGTGTTCAACCCTGAGCAGATCGTTGACAAACTTGGAGCACTCCCCGGCCCTATAGCGCGTATGGACATTGACGAGACCGAAGCCGGGCACATCGTCAGTGAGAACCCTGTCGGTCGCCTCAAGGTCTACATCCCTCGTGACGAAGCCGAAGGTTACGTCATTGGAGCGGACGTTGGCATGGGTGTACGCGACGGCGACTGGTCCGTTGCTCACATTCTCGACAGCGCAAAGCGACAAGTCGCGGTCTTCCGCGCTCAGGTTCATCCCGATTACTTCGCGACGATTCTGAAGGCGCTAGGAACCTACTACAACACCGCGTTAATCGCGCCAGAGCGCAACAATCACGGTCTCCTGACCTGTGTACGCCTCTGGAAGGACCTCGCGTACCCAAACGTCTTCCTCGACGTGTCCGAAGGGCAAACGGAAGACAAGGACAGTCTCAACATCGGCTTCCTCACAACCGCCAAGACGCGACCGCTCATCATTGACCGGCTCCGCGCCGCGATGCGTGAGAACGATATCGAAGTTAACGACGAAACGACGCTCAAAGAGATGCAGACGTTCGTGGTCAACGAGGCTGGAAAGATGGAAGCAGAGAACAACTGTCACGATGACTGTGTTCTAGGTCTCGCCATCGCCAACCACATTCATCCCGGTCGATATGTGCCGATCCCCGTCAGTGATGACGACTACGTTGATGCGATTTAATGGCAGACAAAAAGAAGAAGTGGAAGTACGCGCTAAAGCCTGAAGACGTTATGGCTCTGGTAGACCCTGCGGTCTCCAAGTCTAACTCCTTCATGGAGACGCAAGTATCTAGCGAGCGCTCCCGCGTACAGAAATACTATGACGGCTCTCTGCCGGAACGCCAGAGCAAGGGCAACTCCAGCTACGTGTCTTCAGACGTTTACGATAGCGTCGAAAGCATGAAGGCTCAGTTGCTTGAGGTCTTCGCAGGCGGGCACAACATCATCCGGTTCAAGGGGTTTGATGACAATGACGTGCTCCAGTCTCGCATCGAGACGGCCTACGTCGATCATGTCGTATTCGACAAGAATGAAGGCTTCGAGCGCTTCAGCGACGTTATCGATGACGGTCTGAAGGGACGCAACGGCGTCATTCAGGTCTATTGGGAGAACAAAGAGCAGCGTGACGAGCATACCTTCGAGAGTATGTCTCTGGAAGATGTGCAGGCTCTCGCCGCTCAAGAAGACGTTTTGATTGAAGCGGACTTAGACGAAGGAGATGACGAGGCCCCTACCTATTCAGGTAAGTGGACCCGCATTATCGACAACTCCGGTATCGTCATTGAGAACGTCCCTCCAGAGGAATACTTCTCCGAAGGGACCAAGAAGAATCGAGAAGACGGCGCAAGGGGACGTAAGGTCCTCAAGACGCGTGGCGAACTCATCGCTGAAGGTTACAAGAAATTCTTGGTGGACAAGGTTGGTGCGGACAACGAGCTAATCCTGTCGTCTGAGAAGCAGACACGCGAGCAAGAGACTTACGACGCTGGAGCGACTGACCAGCCGGTGCAGACCGCACTGGAGCAGATTATGCTCTGTGAGACGTTCATTAATCTGGACCTGAACGAAGACGGCAAGACGGCGCTTTATCGCATCGTCCACGCTGGCGGTGTTCTGTTCGAGATTGATGAGGTCGAGGAAGACAACTTTGTCATCTTCACGCCTCTCCGTCGTCCTCACTCTCAGTTCGGCAACAACTTTGCCAAGCGAGTTATCCCGACGCAGAATGCGCGAACGGTACTTACTCGCGCCATTCTGGACCATACGGCGACTACGACGAATCCGCGCTGGCAAGTGCTCAATGGCGCTGTAGCGAACCCTCGTGAACTTCTCGACAACCGCCTACGCGGTCTTGTCAACGTGAAGATTAGAGACGGCATTGCGCCTCTCCAGTATCCCAACATGAACCCGTTTGTTTTCCAGACCCTTGAAATGCTGAAAGGTAACAAGGAGGAGAACACAGGCATGTCGTCCCTATCACAGGGATTGAACAAGGATGCCATCGCTTCGCAGAACTCGCAGGGTCTCGTAGACAACCTTGTCACGCTGTCTCAGGTTCGCCAGAAGATCATCGCGCGCAACTTCGCGTCATTCCTCTCGAAGTTGTTCCTGAAGGTCCGCAAGCTCGTCCTTGAGAACGAGAAGCGCGAACGCGTCTTTGAGTTCGATAGCGAGTTCCAGTCGGTCGATCCTCGTAGATGGACGCCTCAGCGAGAGGTCCAAGTCTCCCTGCACATCGGTTACGGCGAGCAGGAGAAGGAAGCCGCTAAGTACGCACAGCTTTGGGGACTGCTCACGCAGGACCCGGCTGCGAAGATGTTCTGTCCCCCTCAGCAGCAGCACAAGCTACTCGTTGACGGCATGAAGAAGAACGGCTTCTCGAACGCCGCTGACTACATCATCACTCCAGATCAGATCAAACCTCCGGGTCCCGATCCGATGGAGATGAAGAAGCTGGAGATTGAGGATAAGAAGGCCGAAGCCGCACTGTTGACCGCTAAGGCGGCTGCGTCGAAGGTTGAAGGCCATCAGCAAATCGAAGCGCTCAAGGTACAGGTTGCGGAGTTCATTGCTCAAGTGAAGGCAATGACGGCGCAGCGTGACGCTGACCGCAAGGATATCGATGTTGCGAACAAGGTGAACGTGTCTCAGCGTGAACTTGAACTCGCAGAGACCGTCGATCCAGTGAACCAGAAGGCCATCTTCAGCGCCAACTCGTAAGGACCAACATGAACCCGATGCTTAGGGCTATGTCCCTATTCGGACGTGGAGGCTTGCAGGGAGGACTGAACGGCTTCGCTTCCGGTTCTCCCGATATTTACTCCACTCCAGAGATTGTGGAACGACAGACGCGGTATGACGCTGCACGAAGCGCAGATGCCATGCCTAAGTCGAACCCGATGGACCGCATTAAGGACGCCTTTACAGCACTGAAGGACATGCACAAGGGCGGTGAACCCGCTCTTGATGCTTCACAGATGCCGTGGCTGTCCTCACTCACGTTCCCCATGAAGGCTCCTGCGTCACAGGGCTTCCCTCAGTCGCCAATGAACGCTCAGGCGCAGGCTTCCTCGCCTGTACCGATGCCCATGCCGCGACCGGCAGAAGCTCCGCAAGGAGACCCGATGATGAGTGCCTTCCAGCGCAACGCTGCGCTTCAGAAGGACCCTAACACTGGCGAGTTCTTAGACCCGGAAGCTGCGCAAGGGGCCGATCCCGGCATCTTCAAAGCTCTAGCTCTATTCGCCTAACAGATACGCGGGAGGCTTAACGGCCTCTCGCCTTCTACGAGGCACATGACCCCTGAAAGCGTAATCGTTGAACGCGGAGAAGCCTGTGAGGCTGTACTTCGCAACGAGACCTTCAACACGATCTATCGCGAGTACACAGACGTAGCGCTACAGCGCATCGTCAACTCGCAACCACATGAGACCAAGCTGCGTGAATTTGAGTACACGAAAATCAATGCACTCAGCGAGTTCATGAACCATCTGGTGTCACTGGTCGAAGCCGGTGCACTTATCAAAGCCCAAGACCAATTCCAGTCTGACGAAGACTGAGTACGAAAGAGACAGAACTGCCCATGTCAACCATCCTGAATCAGGACGTTGCTAACAATGAACCTACCGTTGAGTTCGATGAATCGGACGCAGCAGACGCTTTTGCTAAGTTGTGGGAAGACCCGGACGCTGTAGAGCCATCTGGAGCCGACGACGAAGATAAGACCAAGAAGGCTAAAAAGCCCGAAGAAGACAACGAGGACGCCGACGAAGGCGCTGAAGGCGACGACGAGAACTCCGAGGAAACTCCAGAGGACGAAGACGACGCTGAAGGTGATGACGAAGGTGGTGACGACGAGGAAGATGCTGACGACAAGGTTGTCATCAAGCATACGGTTGACGGTGAAGAACGCGAGTTCACCCTTGGTCAACTGAAGCGCCTCGCTGGTCAGGAAGCCTCCCTTACTCGCAAAGGTCAAGAAGTCGCAGAGACCCGCAAGAAGGTCGAGGAGCAGGCAACGTACCATGCTTCCGGTCTGAAGGTCATGT
Organism: Paleozoanthus reticulatus; assembly: GCA_026546615.1. NCBI lineage: Eukaryota > Metazoa > Cnidaria > Anthozoa > Zoantharia > Epizoanthidae > Paleozoanthus > Paleozoanthus reticulatus. The sequence continues at coordinate 8,831 of JAOCMZ010000009.1, forward strand.
ACGACCGTGCGGTGGAGAAATTCGCTCCATACGCAAAGATTGACCTACTAGCGGCCGCGAAGGACCCGAACATCTCCGCTGAGGAGCTTGCTGCCGTGCGAAGCGCGGCTGAAGCAGCCTACGCGGACGTAAAGTTCTTCGAAGCCGAATTGCAGAACGTCACCACGTATCTGCAAAAGCAGCAGCACGACGCTCTTGTTGAGGATGCGAAGGAGGCCATCAAGGTCCTCTCCGATCCGAAGACCGGCATTGAAGGCTGGAACGAGAAGCTGTACGGCGAAATCCGTACCTTCGCCACTGAGCAAGGCTTGGCGGCTGATATCGTGAACAAGCTGGTCGATCCTGCTGCAATCAAGCTCATCAACATGGCTCGTCTGTACGCCAAGGGTAAGTCGAAGGTTCAAAGCGAGAAGTCGGACAAGAAAAAGGCTCCGAAGCGCATTGTGAAATCGACCGCCACCGCTGCGACGACCAAGAAGGCTGCGAAGTCTTCGAAGAGCACTGACGCCATGTCGCGTCTCCAGAAGTCAGGCTCCGTCGATGACGCCGCAGACGCTTTCCTAGCGTCGTGGTCGCAGAACGACGAAGACTAAGCCCTACCTAGCAAACAGAACAAAGAAGAAGAAACGCAATGGGTAATCAGTATACCTCGTATGACGTTGTTGGTAAGAAGGAAGACGTTTCCAACATCATCTCGAACATCACTCCGACCAAGGCTCCGTTCACGTCGCTCACTAAGTCGGAGACGGTTCACAACACCCTGTTCCAGTGGCAGGAAGACAAGCTGCGTGATGCGGCCTCGAACAAGCAGTTGGAAGGCTTCACCGCCTCGCCTACCGCTCGTACTCCGACCGTGATGCGTGATAACGTCACGCAGATCATGCAGGACACCTTCGAAGTGTCCGGCACCAACGACGCTGTTGCGAAGTACGGTCGCGGTAAGGAAAGCGCTCGTGAGGCCGGTAAGGCTGCTGCGACGCTGAAGCTCGACCTTGAGTTCGGATATACCGGCTCCGGTCAGGCCAAGATTGCTCCGGCTGACGCTACGACTGCTCGACAGTTCGCGGGTGTGCAGGCTCAGATCGACCCGACCATGTACGTCTATACCGGCGCTGTAGGTACGGCCATCTCGGAGGCCAACTACCTCGACGCACTCCAGAAGTGCTACGACGCTGGCGCTGACCCTTCGACCACGCTTGTCACCCCGACCGACAGCCGCGTGTTCGCGAGCTTCACGGGTGCATCTGGTCGTTCGCGTGTTATCAACGATGGCTCCAAGACCATCGTGAACGCCGTCAACCTCTACGTCTCGCCGTTCGGTGAGGAGAAGATTGTACTCAGCCGCTACCTGAAGGCCGGTGACACTCTCATCTTCGACCCGGCGATGTGGAAGCGTGTGGTCCTCAACGGCCGCAACTGGTTCCGCGAGACGCTGGCGAAGACCGGCGACAAGCTGTCGATGATGATTGTTGGCGAGTTCTCGCTGAAGCACATGAACGCCAAGGGTTCCGCCTTGGTGCGACGTGCTGCGGCTCCTTAATAGCAGTCAGTGAGTTTGGAGGGGCTTCGGCTCCTCCATTAATTTCGAACAGGACAAATGCAAGAGCAGATTCTTGATTCCAGCGTGGCCCTAGTCAAAGGCCCCGGTGATGAACTTGGCGTTCAATACAGCCAAGAAATTCCAGACCACTTTATCGATAGTATCCACGAACGCTTCACAGGCGCTAACGACCCGACAGGTAACTTACTGTTTGTAGGCTCCGTTCCAGCAGCCGTGGCCGACAGGTGGATGCGTGAAGGCTACAACGTCTTCGAGGAGCCGGTAGCGAAGACGCTCGCCAAGCTCCGTGCAGAGAACATGGGGAAGTTCATCGCAACTTCCAAGCGGATTTAAGAGACCTCATGAACTACGGTGAACTGAAGACCCAATTCCTTGGGCTGCTGAAGCGGCGCGACATTACGGACGGTCAGGCCGATACTTTCCTCCATCAGGCTATCCAGCGCGTTCAGCGCGTTCTCCGTATTCCGCCGATGGAAAAGTCCATCACTGTTACCTACGACGGAGATGTGTTCAAGGACGGTGAACTACCGATTCCTAGTGACTATCTTCGTCTCATCGCTATGTCTGCGAATGACCGTGCAGAACTAAAGCAAGCCGACCTTACGTCAGTTCTGGAGCTTGCGAAGTTCACAGGCTGTCCTACGCACTTCACGCGACGAGGCAGTAAGTGGAAGTTCGGTCCCACGCCAGAAGTCGGCACGAAATTCCGCATCGACTACTACGATGAGTTCTCGGACCTCGTAGTCGCATCGGACAAGAACTACCTGACCGTTGGTGCGAATGACCTCTGTGTGTATGGAGCGCTCTCGTTCGCGGCCGATTGGTTCATTGACAAGAGAGCGCCTGCTTTCGAAGGCCGCTTCATTCAGATCAAAGACGAAATCCAGTTGCAGGCCGATCAGGACGCGCTCCTGAACTCCCAAATGGCGTCTGCCTACGATTTTCCTGAAGACTAAAGAGAACCATGGGAAGCTCCTCCTTTTATGACGACCCGACCGACTACCAAGTAATCGACGCCAGCACCGCAGGGTCCTCGTTCTATGGAGAGGGTCCCGGATACGCTCAGGTTGATCCTGACGGCATCAAGCACCTTAAAGACCTTGCCGAAGCTGCGGCTGTCGCTGCTGAAGCCTCCAACGTAAGCGCAGCGGCGCATGACGCCTCCTCCGCGCTTCATGACGCCAGCGCAACGGCTCACGATATATCCGCTGCGGCCCATGACGCCTCAGCAGCGCTCCACGACAGCAACGCCGAGGCATCGGCTTCAGCAGCCGCAACCTCTGAAGGCAATGCCTATGTGAGTGCATCGAACGCTCATGCGAGCGATGTAAGCTCCGCAGCCAACGCCGCTATCGCGACCGCGCAAGCTGGCATTGCGACTACCAAGGCTTCTCAGGCTTCCACGAGCGAGACGAACGCAGCCACGAGCGAGACGAACTCCCATACCAGTGAAGTGAATGCAGCAGCTTCCGCATCCGCAGCAGCCGCTACGCTGGCTGGAGCGCTGACCAAGGCAAACAACCTCTCGGACCTGACGAACGTAGGGACCGCGAAGACGAACCTTGGCTTGAACAACGTGGACAATACGTCTGACGTGAACAAGCCGGTCTCGACTGCTCAGGCTACCGCCATCGGCCTCCGCGTCCCCTTGACGTATCTCGATACGGATACGGCTCTAACAGCCAACTCCGACACCAAGATTGCAACGCAGAAGGCTACCAAGTCCGCTATCGCTGCTGCCATCGACGGTCTAATCAACAGTGCTCCCGGCGCGCTTGATACGCTCAACGAGCTTGCAGCATCCCTTGGCAACGATCCGAACTTTGCGACGACCGTAACGAATGCCCTGGCTCTCAAGCTAGCTATCTCGAACAATCTGTCGGACCTTCAGAGCGCTTCAACGGCTCTGACGAACCTTGGTCTCTCAGCGAACGCGAAGAGCCTTGTGACCGCAGCGAACTACGCGGCAATGAAAACGCTGCTTGCAATCACGAGCAATGACGTTGGCCTAGGTAATGTCACCAACGTCGCTCAGATGCCATTGTCGTATCTGGATACGGACGTAACCCTTACTGCTAACTCAGATACGAAAGTCGCGTCTCAGAAAGCAGTGAAGGCTTATATTGCCTCTAACGGAGGAGGAGGCGGAGGGCGCGTACTTCTCAACACGCTCACTGCTAGCGGATCATCGTCATTGGATGACACATCAAGCCTGACCTCGACATACAGCAGCTATGAAATCGTTCTAGAGGATATTGTTCCGGGGACAGCCTCACAGGATTTACGGCTGCTCGTTCGCTCAGGTGGGACATTTCAGACTTCAAGTTACCTTGGTAGCATTTTTGCTATCAACACAGCAGGACCATCTACTTCTACTCAAGGGTCTACTGTCTGCATCCCTCTGACTGTTGTGGGTGGTAACTTTTCCAACAGATTGAGCGGAGCGCTTAGGATTACGTCTCCTTCCGGGACCTCTGGACCTAAAATGGTGTACGGTCAGACTGCCAGTCCGAACGCTGCTAACAATAACGCAATGCTTCACACTGTTGGCGGGTTCTGGAATGGCTCAGCAGCGATTGACGGAGTTAGGTTAATCATGTCTTCAGGAGTGATAACTAGCGGTAAGATGAAGGTGTACGGCTTGAACTAGACTATGCCTTACACGCTGTGACGTAGCACACTTGATCTTTCCATTGAGGTTGCCAATAAACATCCTCAATGACAAAGCCGTTATCAGTAATGATCTTCTGAAGGTTTTGGAAAGTAGGATGGAATGTGTGGTGGTCTTTGTATCGCGTTACTCCGATCAACCCGAGTACAGTTCTAACCACTTCCTTTAATTGACGCTCGATTGGGCGCTTACCTGACTTACCTCCGTCCACATAAAGACCTACGACAAGTTTACCTTGAGGTCTAAGAACCCGGCGAGCCTCTAATAAAGCAAGGTCTGGACTATGAACATGGTCTAGCATTGAGCGCATGTGAACCCAATCGAATGACTCCATCCGGAACGGTAAGAACTCCGCGCACGCAGCGATGAAGTTAAGAGACTGTGACAAGCATGGATATGCCTCGATTTTAGAAGCGCTAAGACCGCTCTTGTAGTCAACAAACGGATCGACGGACACAAACTGAGAACCAGTAGGCAGGTAATGCCTGACTGTTCCGGCACCGCCTCCAACATCAAGAATGCGTCCTGTCATTCTTATGTGGGTATAGATGGGCGACGCTCCATCTATTTCAGTTTTATAGTCCGCGATAGTGCTCTTGTCCCATTGCTCGTAGAAGTCTTGTCCTTCTTCCCACAATCTAAAGCCTACCGTGTTCTTCAAATATCGCCGCGCATCTATGACGCCGCAAGTCGTACCTATCTCCGAGGATGTTATCGGCATCTTGGAAATAGGATCAGCCAGTATTTCTGCAACCCAAGATTCTATCATCAGGTCTCACTCATTAAGAGATTTGAGGAACGGGTCATAATACAGGCTTTGTGAATCCTGTTACAATAAAAAAGAACGAATGACCGCATCAAACCGCGATGCGTCGATCAGCAAAACCCTCACTTATGAAGGCGGATACACCAATCATCCATCGGACCCCGGTGGACCGACGAATTGGGGTATCACGATTGCTGACGCTCGCATGTATTGGAAGAAGGACGCAACGGCGTCTGACGTGAAGGCGATGCCAAAGGCCGTCGCTATTGAGATTTACCGCTCGAAGTATTGGGCGAAGATGGGCTGCGATGCTCGCCCTGACGGCGTAGACCTTGTTGAGTTCGACTTCGGTGTGAACTCTGGCGTGTCTCGCTCTCTGAAGTATCGAGCGGCCATGCCTAAGCTCGATCCTGTCGCCTACGTCAAAGAGTTCTGCAAGCGGCGCTCGTCGTTCCTACGAGGCTTGAAGACCTTTAGCGTCTTCGGCAAGGGATGGTCGCGGCGAGTAGCTGACGTGGAGGCCACTGGCGTCAAGATGGCGCTCAAGGCGGCTGGCAAGCCGATCAGTGACACTCTGAACAATGAGGCGAAAGCCGCAGGCAAGAAGGTCACGAAAAACGCTGCGGGCGCTGCTGGCACCGCTGCGGCTCCAGCCGGTACGTCTCAGACGACCGCCTTACCTGACCCTTCAACTATCGATCCTTCGACCAAGGCTGGTCTCATCTTTCTTGGCCTCGTGGTCGTTGGCGTCTTCGCGTACTTCGCGTGGAACGCCTATCACAACTATCAGCGCAAGCAGGCGTACCTAGCCGCAGCGCAGGAAGGCTAAACAATGTGGGAGAAGATCAAAGACTTCTTCAAGCGTCTCCGCGTGAGCCTCGTGGCTCTCGTGGTCGCCGCTGTAGCGGCTCTACCGGCTGCTCTGGACTATCTGACTGGCGTTGATCTTCGACCGCTGCTCACGCCTTTCTTGGGTGAGACGACTGCGAACTTCATTGTCGGCGCTATGCCGTTCATCATCCTGTTCGTTCGCCCGCTCGTGCATCTCATCGAGCCGGATGACGCCTAATGGGCTTCGGATGGCTGTTCAGCCTTCTTACGGGTCTCCCCGGCTTCCTGAACAAGGGACTGGACTACCTCGCTAAGAAGGCTGACGTGGACTTGGAGAAGTACCGCGTAGGCACCGTGGCAGGCAAGGACGTGTCTATAGAACTCATCAAGGGTGAGATTGCGCGCCAGAACGCCGTCAGGGACGTTACTGTCGCCTCCATGAACCATCCTATCTATTGGGTGGCTTGGGCGATGTTCGTGCTCCCTGTGGCTCTCTACCACGGCTCAATCTTTTGGGTTTCAGTGTTCCCCGGCCTTGGCTGGACTATCCTGAAGGTCCCTCCAGATCAGATCGAGTTCGCCAAGACCATTGTGCTATCAATGTTCGGACTGCACGCAACGTCATCGATTCTGACAGGCGTTCTCCAGCGGTGGGGTAAGCCGTGACCATCGAGCATCTAACGACCTCTACGGCCGTAGGAGCCGCCACAAGCCCTTGGTGGCTTCCGGGCCTCCAAGCCGTCTCTGACGCCTGCGCCATCGCTCTGCCGATCCTTGGCGTATCGTGGCTGCTCTTTCAGTTCACGCTGAAGATTCGGTCACTGCTGAAATAACAAAAACCGATACGCAACTTAGGGATTTCCCTGAGCCTCGTATCGGTTTATTTCGTCATTCTGGTTTAGGTGGCGTCTTGATGGCAGACCAGTAAGTGTAGGCTAGTTCAGGATTACCGATCCAGCCTTCAATGCTCCTAGTCATTCGGATGACATGCCAGCGCTTGTCGTCGTCTCTCCAGAACCAAGCAAGGTCTCCTACAGGAGGCTTGTCGTCTTTAGAGAGTTTACGAACTACGCTCATCTTCCTCTCGATAGATCGGACCTACAGCGTCGCTGTACCACTCCCAATTATCGACGCCAGCGGCCTCAAGAGCTTCAAGGAGCCGACTAGCCCTCTTGAGGTCTTTGTATTCCTTCTCAGTGATAGCGACCATTACAGTATCAGGTGCCATCGATCCTGACAGGTCCATCAGCCGATCAGGTCCGCAATCTTGGCACGAGCGTTGTCAGCCTTGGTGGCTTCCTCAACGTGCTCCTCACGCTCTGCAAGGAGCTTTGCAGCCTCCTCCGTCTTCTTGACGGCCTTCTCGCGCAGAGCCTTTGAATGGTCTTCAAGGTCGCTCACGATGCTACTAAGCGACGAGACGATGCGGTTGAAGTTGTTCGGAGCGCCGACGAGCGCCCACTTCAGATTAAACCTCACTTACCGTTACCTTTCCTGCGCGCCTGCTGCGGCATGTTGATGTTGCTTTCCTCCGATGGAGCCTTCGTGGCCTCATCGGTCTTTTCGGTCTTCCCCGCCAGCGCGAAGTCATAGAACTTCTGCGCTTCAGAGACGGTGTTCGGATTACCCGGCTGGTCCACGGCGAGGCGAAGGCAAGCAAGGCGGATTTCAACGTCGTTCATCGGTCTTTCAATAGTCCCTTCTGTGCTGCCTTGTAGAGGCAATAGGAAACAGCATTACGAGTGTCTTCATCCATCAACTTGAAGGCTGCACGAATGAGCTTTCCAGCAATCCACTCTTTCACGGTTCTTGGTGTCCCGGCACGGCGCAATGAATAGCGCCTCCAGAGTTCTTATCGCGCCGACAGGCGACCTCTACGGCCTTCTCTGCCCCTGCTCCCATTTCCATTGCTCCGTAAGCGAAGTCTGCTCCAGAGCCGAATGCAGCGAAGTCAGCGGTGACGAAGGAGAACTCGCCCTCGCCTTCATAGGTCTTCAGAGTACCATCGACCTCAACGAGTACGGCAATGAAGCCTCCGTCGTTGTCAAAGGTGTACTCCGGTAATGGACCTCCATCCTCCAGTGCGTGAAGCATGGGAGCCTCATAGGCATCGTTGCCTGCCAGAGCAAATAGAGCGCCGTCAGACAGGCGGTGAATCTTCGTCGTATTGTCGTTGACAATCAGGTGTCCAGATGTGCTTCGACCGTCAGCAGCAAGGATGCCGTTGCGGTACGCAATCGTCGTCATCGTTGAAGGTGTCTCACGAGAGAGCCGACTTCACGAGCCAGCTTGTTGAGGTCTCCATCATTCACGATGGTCCAATCGAAGTCATGCTTGTCCAGCAGTCCTTCCGCGATAGCTCCAGTGGGTGCTGTAGCTCCCGGCCGGATGAGCTTGACGCACGTTCCGCCTAAGTCGCGGATCATGTCGAACTCGTTAGGGAAGCGCATGTCATCGAAGATCACGGAATAGGACCGTAGAGCCGCTTCAGCGTTCTTCCGAGCCAGCATGGTCCACAGTTGAGCGTTGACGCATTCACGTCCCCACTTCGTCCCGATGGTCTGGAGCATCGACCGCAGCGTGACACCAAGTCCAGGAACAGGCTCGTTGTCCTTCCGCTTGTCCTTCATCCACGCCCACGTCTCAGCCTCGCTACCGATGAAGGGAGCCGCAACCTGAACAACGAAGTCGTAGAACGGACCAGCGAAAGCCATGGTACGGCCGAACATCTGCTCTGTGAGCATGATGGACACCGTGGACTTACCCGACTGCATTGCAGGCGAGTAAATCCCGATTAGGTGCTTCACTGTGACCAGATAGTCGCTAGAGCGCCTATGACAAATAGAGCCATAGCGCTGAGTATTGGACCTCCAAAGGCGATGCTAAGGAAAGTGCTGCTCCACGGCGGATCGATGAACGCGACAATAAAGCCTGCGAGGATCGATAGCAGCCAGTAGGTAGCATAAATCTGGAGAGCAATCATGTGAGGACGAACGGCTCCTGAGCCTCTACAGCAATCCCGAGCGCTTCAGCCTCATTGGCCTTCAGAGCAGCCTTGTAAAGCTCCTCGAACTCAGCAGGCACCTTCAGCGGCCATCCCATGTACTTCTCAGTCAGGCGCTTGTAGCGCTTCAGAGACCTCTGGACGCCAGCGACCGTCTCAGCCCTAGTGAGGGTCAAGCACTGGTTCTCCTTGTCGTACAGGTACGATGGAGTGACCACAACGCCCATGAGGTCGTAGCCAGCCTGACAGAGGCCGAAGTCAACCCGCTCGATGATATCGGACGGATTGAACGTGGGTTCCAACTGAACGAAGTTGAGGTCAGGCATCCCGGTCAGGGACGTATAGGTGAAGCTCTCGATCACTTCGCGCGCAGCATCGATGTAGGCACCGTTGTAGGATCGAGAGTAGCTGTACTTCCCTCGAAGGACCTCATCCAGTGCCGTCCAATTCACTTCGCCAGTGAAGAACACGTCGAAGTCCTTAATTGGGCGCTGGTTGTCGTAGTCACGGATAGCGCCGCCTGCGAGGTAAGCGGAAGGCAGCACTTGCCGAACGGTAGACATGAGGGAAACCCACGTCTCCGGAATCTTGATTGGAGTGTTCATTAGTCCTTCAAAGTTGTGATGAAGTCATAGACGCCGATAACGCCGTTACTGTCTCCATTGACAACATCATCGATCATGCCAGCGGTAAGGTCCCGCAGCTTCTCGTCAATGGTACGTGCTTGGTCTTCGCTTTGAGTGCGTCCGTATTCAGCGTAAGGCTTCACACGGTTCACAAAGAGGTTCACATTGTCGTAGCGCGCGAACAGGTCCCAAGCGTGCTCAGTGCAGTGCTTGCGATAGTAGTCCTCGCCTTGAACATAAATCTCAGCCAGAGGAAGCGGACTATCGGTGATGATGTAGTCCACTTGGCCGACAAGGCGCTCAAGGCGTTGGTTCTGGACGTTGGTGACGTACTCTTGGTCGTTAAGGGCCGTCCAGCGCTTCGCGTAGACAAGCTCCTTGGCGAACTCAGTGACCAACTCGACCTTGTGTCCCTTGGTCTTCATCAGGAAGAACAGACCGGCCGCAAGCGTGCTCTTGCCAGCGCCGGGACCGGCCCACAGGTTGATGACCTTGGTGTTGGCGTATTGAAGCTGACCGGGCTTCAAGCCGGTCATGCAGCAGGCAGACGGATTACAGCGACCCGGCTTCCTGACGCAGTAGCCAGCGTTCACGCTGCTACAACCGCATTCCAGTTTGGTTCGCCGGTCTTCAGGAAGTTGTCGATAGCCTGAGCAGCCTGCTTCGGCTTGATTCGGTTCCAACTGAAGTCTGTAGACGGGAAGTAGAGCTTAGACAGAGAGTGACCGGCAGCGATGACATAGCTGCCGGCCTGCCCCATATCCACTCCCATCTCCTTCGCCACCCAACCACCAATGCAGGCAACGGTGCCACAAGAATGACTCTCGCAAGTCGAGGCCATATTGAAGATACGGCGCTTACTTCGGTCAGGGTGCCTGAAGTCCTCGTTGACGACGTGCTTGTATCTCCCGCTTGCGAGGCCGTCGCGAACGGTCTTCAGAGCACGCTTTTCTTCCGTAGTGATTCCAAGATCAGAAGCCTTCATGCTTCTCGTCTCCATTTGATGAAATTGCGAATGTGGATTGCGAGCATCGCTGCGTTGACCGGCAGCAATCCCCAAAGGTCGTACAGGACCATGATGAGCCACCATGGCACTTGAGCCGCCATGCCAAGCGCAGGACCCCAAAGGCGCTTGTTGCCGTATTGGAATTGTCCTGCGATGGTCAGGGCTGAAGCGAGTAGCTGGATAAAGAGCTTCACGCTGTCTTCGGCTTGATGATGGCAGCAGCCACAGAGACGAAGAACTCGCGTCCTGTTATTGGATCGTCGGCTTCATGTGTCTTGCTGATGATGAGATTGTCGTCCATCAGCTTCTTAGCAATGCTGCGCGTCATCAAGTCCTTCGAGCGCTTAATGGCGGCATCGAATGATCCCCTACTGCTCTCAATCTCGAAGCGGGGAATTGAACTGGAGGCACTTAGAATCACATGGCGCTCCTTTGGAATGACCACGTAGCCTTTGCTACGCAGCCACTCAGCCACGCTCTCTGTTACGGCGTCCAAAGGATCGGCTCCTTCTTCTTCGCATCCCAATCGCTGTTGCGGAGGATGCGCGCCATACGGGCTTGCTTGATGGCATCAGCCTCCGTGAGGCCCTTCTTCTCGTAAGCAGCAACCACGAGAGGCCATGCACTCTCCGTCGAGCGTGTCTTCGTGAGAATAGCTTCAGCCTTCTTCGGTCCCGTTCCGGGAAGACCCGGATAGCCGTCAGCGGTATCGCCTACGAGGACCTGATAGAAGAACCAGTAGTCGGCCGTGGCCTTGTCGATCTTCTTGACGGTCTTGCCATCGAACAGCGTACAAGGAATGGTCTTCATGTCCTTGTCCATCGAGCAAATGATGGTGTTGCTGTCTCGTGTGGCGAAGATGCCCATAACGTCGTCGGCTTCCAGTCCATCATGCTTGAAGGACGGATAGTCCGCTTCGATCTTCTCAAGCACCGCAGAGTACGCCAGAGGCTTTCTAGTCCCCTTGCGGTTCTGCTTGTACGTTGGGTCCACATCGTAGCGGAAGTTGCGACCGGCGCTGATGCACATGAGAACGTCATCGGTGTCAAAGCGCTTCGTCAATCGGTTAACCGCGCGCTCTACGTTAACCAGAGCTTCTTCTGCGTTCGAGATGAGGAGATGGTTCCCCTCGTCACTGTCATCGCCTGTACAGGCTGACCAGCGTACATCCTTCTCAACGGCGGCACATGATCGATAGATAATCAGGTCCGCGTCGATAAGGAGCTTAGGCTTCTTCAGTAGGTTTCTCCGGTCGTGGCTTAGGCTTCCGCTTCAGGAAGTCTGGAATGTCCAAACCATCTTCGTTATTGCTTGGCACGGTACTGCCAATTTCCCTTAACCACACCGTAGCAGCTTACATACCAATACCGACGACGCTGGATTTTCTCCATCCATCGACAGTCCTTGGGACCGACCTTACGAGGCCACAGCACGAAATGGTCGTGCCATTCCTGCTGATAGTCCCATTTTGCGATGCGGCGCTCTTTCAGGTAGTCGCAGTTAAACCGCATAGACCCTCCAGTACGTCGAAGGATCGAGGATCACGCTCCAATAGATGAACAGGAGCATCAGCGAAGCAATGCCTTCAAGATAGCGAAGGCGAGCTTACGGGCTTTAGCATCTGTAAGACCTACCATAACGCCGCTATCCCGCGAACTTTCGGTACGAATGATAAAGCGATACTGTCCCTGCTCTCCCATGTCGGTCACATTCAGGATGCATCCTTCATTGTCGGTGCTGACAAGCTCGTTATCTCTGAACTTCATATTTCACTCTCGTTGATGATACGCAGCCCGGTACTCGTGATGTGCCATGTGCGGCCATAACGATTCCCGGCAATGCGAGTTGTGATGAGACCTCGCGAAGCAGCCATAGCCACGTAAGCGGCCTTGGCTCTCGCGAAGTTACATTGAAGCGTGAATGGTGCTCGCCAAGAGCGGCGAAGCACCTTCAGCAGTTGTTGGTCGTCAGTGAGTGTCGGCCCAATTTCGTCCGACCTTGTACTCGCTCGCGAGAGGGACGCGGAAGCCGAGCTTGATACCCGTTTGCTTGGCGCACTCAACGAGCGTCTTACCGATTTCTTCAGCGATGCTCTCCTTACATGCTATCTGTATTTCGTCGTGGACCCACAGCATGAACACGAAGTCACCGTCCCAACCCCACTTGTATCCCTTAGCGCTAAGGGTCTCGTAGGCCATGACGATCCACGTCTTGCACAGAATGGCTTCCGCGCTCGACAGTGCGAAGTTCAGGACGGAGTGGTCTGAGCGACACGGCACCCATCGACCATCGATACCGGGGATGTGTCCCTTCCACGGATGCTGATAGCGCAGGATGGTCTTGAGCTTCTGCTGGAGCTTGTCGAGGTTCAGCTTCTCGTCAAACTTCTTGCGGACGAGATTACCTACCGCTGTGTCCGACTGACCATCTCCGAAGAACTTCTCGTACACGAAGGCATACTTGGCGTTCTTGTTCTTAGCCGTGGTCGTACAGTCGCGGACGATGGCTCCTGACTTCTTCGGGAAGCAGCCAAAGATGTAGGCATACCCGAAGGTCTTAGCGCCCTTCTCACGAAGGATTTCATGAAGCTCGCTGTGCTTGTCTCGTTTCTCATCGTCGGCAACCAGACCCATAGCTTGCGCGTGGGACCAGTGAACGTCGCCTTCGGTGACAATCTTCGAGTAAGCTCCGCCATCGAACGGATGAAGGTAATGTGCGAGACCTCGAAGCTGGAGGCCGCTCATGTCTGCACCTACCTGAACGGCAGGCTCTCCACCAATCATGCAGCCGTTGGGTCCGAACAGGACGCGGCACTCACGACCGTATGGAGACTTGGACGCAGGCACTTGTCCCATGTTCGGGCTGAAGTGCGAGGCACGACTGTGAACCGTCCCCATCGTGTCCATGGCCCCATGCATCTTGCCATCGGGACCGACCTTCTTGAGCCAAGCGTTATCGCCGTCAGCGATTTGCCCAAGGCGCTTATCGAGCAACAGGTACTCAACGAGCTTGCCAGCCTGCGGATACTCGTCAGCAATACCTTCGAGAACCACGTCAGACAGTTCAGCTTCGCCGGAGTTCGTGAAGCTCTCAGGCTTCCAACCAAGCTCCTTCAGCTTCTTGATGATGTGGCGGCGAGAAGAAGGATTGAACGTGACCTTCTCAATCTTGGTCATCGGAGCGTCGGCAATGTATCCAAGGCGGGGATTGTCCCGCTTCGGTGTCCACGTCCGAGCACATCCGTCAGCGTCCAGCGCCTTCGTAGTCGGCTCGTACCAGCTTCCGAACTCCGCAATCAGACCCTTGCCAATGGTGTGTTGCTTACCAAGCAAGGCGATGTGCAGTTCCTGAGCAGCCTTCTCATCGAAAGGACAGCCCGCCGCCTCCATCATCCTCGTGAGCATCGCCACGCGGTGTTCGAGGTCGATAGCCTCTTGCGAGTACGCATCAGGATTCAAGAACTTCCAGAGCACGTCCTGAGTATCCACGTCGCCTATACAGCGCTCGTGCATCTCAGGCGTCCACTTGGACCAGTCCTCGATATCGGCATGGAGCTTCGGACGGCCGAGGCGATGCCCCCAAGCCTCGATAGAGTGCTTGCCGTGCAATTTGCCCGGTAGCTTCCCTCGCTTCACAAGGCCGGTGTCAGCGTCCTTCTGACCGGACTTCATCAGCTTGGCGATGATGTAGCTGTCCCGCTTGCGCTCGATGGGGAGCTTGAAGTCGTGAAGTTTCTCCAGGACCGGGAAGTCGTATCCGAGGCCGTAGTGTGCGATAAGCACGTCAGCTTTGCTCAGAAGCTCCATGCCCTCTGCGATGGCATCAGGGCCGTAGTCGAAGGTCTCGCCTGTGTCAGCGTCTTTAGCGGCAATACAGTGGAGCCGCGTTACAACGTCGAGGAATCCATCTCCCTCAACGTCGAAGTGTAGTCGCTTCATGCGCTCCTTTGTTTAGCGTTGGTACTGCACACGCTCGAAAGCGATGTGTCCTCCGGAATGTGACACCACAAAGGGTATTCGCGAGCTGGAGGAGGTTTGCGCCAAAGCTGTCCGTCCCTGACAGGAGTTGCCCACATAGGTAGGGACAGCAGGAATAGGATGAGACCGGCTATGATCCATCCTGTAGGCTCGATCTTCACTTGTCCGGTCTCACACGAACGAAGCGCGGATGCCTGAACTTACCGTCATCGGTCAGCTTCATGCATTCCACTTCGATCACGGTTTGAGACTTTGGGTGCGTGTGCTTGAAGCGGTTGTCCCACCACTCCTGACGCTCAGCATCCGTGAACCCCGTACCCACCTTTCCCATCGGCGTGATGAGTGCTCCCATGCGCCCATGATGCTTCCCGGTCCCATGCAGCATGTCGATGACCGGCACGTCATAGGTTTCGGTAGGCTTCACCTTGAGCCATGTGTCGCCTTGACGAAGCACGAGACCCTCGTAGCCTGACGCGATAGCGCCCTTCATCATCTCTTTGATTAGGTTGGCGCGCGGGTCAGTGAGCATCATACCTTCAAGGCGCTTGTCGAGCGGATCGAGTGAGTACAATTCGGATACGGCAATCGGCCGGTCCTTGGTCTTCGCTCTCACGCGCTCGATAGTTTCCTTGAAGCCTCCGCAATAGACCTCAACGTCCTTCAGACGCCCCATGTCGCGTAGAACCGGGATGTTGTAGAGAGGCTTGCCGTTGCGGCTTACCCATCCCGATCCTTTACGGAGCGCCCTGACGCCATCAATCTTGATGGTGACGTGCCAAACGCCCTTAAGGTCCTTACCGGACCAATTCTTCGCCTTAATCACTTCTTGCGCTCGAAGATCAGCGCGTAATCCAGACCGCCATTGAACTTGACGATGCGGTCAGGCGCGCAAATGTCCATCCACGCTTCCGCTGGCAGCAGTCGCTCGTCTCCGAACGTGGGTTCGTCATAGAGACCGGGAACGTAGTGGACCTGAACACGAGCATGACTATGCGCGAGGATCACGTCACGGATTGTATGGTCGTCAAAGTGCTCCAACATCCCATGGCTGTGAACCACGTCTGCGAAGACTGTTGGGACCCGTCGAGCATCCAGAGCAATCACGCTGACGTTGGACTTGTGGAATCGGCGCGCGAGAATGCGGCGCATGTCCACATCCTTGTCAGACGCGATGAAAGTTACAGGCTGGATCGGATAGCACTCGTGGAGTGCCTTCGTGATAGTGCCTGTACCCGCGCCTAACTCCAGCACCGCGTCACCCAACTGGATGCGATTAGCGATTTCCGCGATGAACGTGGCGTAGCGCTCCTTCACGTAGTTCAGATAGTCATCGCCGTGACGACCCTCATAGAAGGTCGCCCAAGCGGATTGTGCTTGTGCTTTCATTAGTCGTATCCTACGAGACTATGAAGGGATGTTACGGCTTCAAGTGCATCGAGACGCCGCCTGACTTCTTCTTCAAACGTCTCCCACTGCGGAGAGCTTCTGTCGAAAATGTCCTGCGCCTTAGAAAGACTTCTCGTGCGGCGTCCTTCCATTCGTTGCTTGAACGCTCTCTCCTTGCCGGAATAGGATTTCCAGCATTCAGGATCGAGGCGGTAAGCAATCTCCTTGACCTCTTGATCGGCCATGCCTTGCTCCTTAGAGCGCAGGCATACTCGCGACTTCGAGCCAGCCTGTGCTTCGGTTGTAAATGAGTTGGTCTGCCGCTCCGGTGTCTCCGGTTTCGCGGCACTTCAGGACGCGGATCATGGATTGGTCCTTCGTCTCATCGTCGGCTTGCTGATTGCGTTCGAGCGCAATGACGTTCCACGACAACTGCTCAAGCGCCGCAGAGCCTCTGAGGTCGCTAAGGGAGACTTGACTGCCCTCGTTGAACTCTTTGCCCGTCGCGCGCTTAAGATGGACGACGGCGTTGATACCTACGTCCGTCTCCGATGCGAGAGAACTCAGGCGCGTCATCAGGATATCGATATCCTTACGCTCGCCTTCGCTACCGCTCTCCATGCCCGACGTGACGATGCTGATGTGGTCAAGGTTGATGAAGTCTACCTTGCACACCTTCGCGAAGTACCTGAGCTTCGAGATTAGGTTCTTGCTCTCTAGAGAGCCAAAGTGGTTGTAGAACCACATACGCTCCCCAATGACCTTCTTGATACTCGCATCCCACTTGTCGTCTGCGAGGCAGTCAGGATCGGCGCGGAGCTTTCGTAGTGGAATCTCGTTGTCGAGCGCCACGTAGGCTTGCGCCGTGGTGACGTTCTTCTCCTCCAGAAACACGTTGGCGATGGAAAGTCCGTGGTCCTGATGGAGGCCATACGACAACTGACGAAGCAGCGTGCTCTTGCCGATACCAGAGCCAGCGGTGAACAGCGTGACTTCACCCTTGCGGAGACCTCCAAGGCGCTCTTGAAGCTGCGGCGTCTTGAGAAGCTCGAAGCCGCGCACAGATGCGGTCTTCAGCATCTCGCGTGTGAAGTCAGCACCATTGACAATGCCGTCAGGTGTGTAGGGCTTCGCGTTCCAGTAGGCTTGTACGATGGCCGCAGGGCCTTCGTGGATTAGGACCTCGTTGGCGTCCTTACGGTCCAGAACAGCAATCTTCACCTTACCGGGAGGCAGTAGCGTACACATGAGGTCCGCACACTTCCGGCCGGGTTCGTCTTGGTCGAGCATCAGAACGATGCTGTCGAAGCCGTCGAGCCAGTCATAGTTGCGCGCAATGCACGCCTCAGCGCTGTCCACACCATTAGGCAGGCTGACAACAGCATACTTGTGCTTGAACGCCTGAGACACGCTCAGAGCGTCAATCTCGCCTTCAGTGATAGTGACGCTGCGTCCCGGTCCCCATAGCCATTGACCGTAGAACGGTAGGTCACCGCCTCCGAGGATCGAAAACTTCTTCCCGGCCTTACGGAGCTTCTGATGCGTCGTAGTGCCGGTGCTGTCGCGGAAGTTGGCAATCTGGCAACCAAGATCGGTGTTGACCTGATAGTTCCACTTCTCACATGTCTCCTTCGTCAGACCACGGCTCTCAAGCTCCGCGTAAATGCCATGGACGAAGTTGACTTCTTTATCGTCGTTGATGCGTCTCTCCGGTTTGGAGTATCCGTCAGTGGGAGGCTCATGATGCTTACAGCCGTAGCTGAAGCAGTGAGCACTCCCATCTGGATATCGGTGAAGGTTGTCCTTGGAGCCGCACGTTGGGCACGGCTCCTTCCAGCCTCCTTTGCCCATTAGGCCGCTAGCTGCTGCTCACGCAGGTAGTAGCGAGCATACTCCTTGCCTTCTTCGTCGGTCTTCATGACCGTTTCGACAACGAGGCCAGCTTCGCGCAGATCATGAATCTGTGCAGCGAGGCGCATGGTGCCGTAAGTGGAGAAGGCTTCGAGAGGTGAGATGGAGCCACGCTTCTGCAAGTGAAGATAAATCTTCTTGCCAAGCGGCTTGAGGTTGATTGCGCGCGCGAGTGTCATTGAACTTCTTTCCGTCCATGCGTGAGAGTGACGACTTTACCGAAGCGCCATTCGCGCCAACGGTCCATCCAAGGACCACGTAGCGACAGCGCCCATGTGCTTTCGATAGCTTCGATCTTGTGGAAGCAATCGCGAGGCGTGTACTTGAACTGCCCTGCCTTGAACTCTCTGACGAATGCGAGACCGTTACTGGTATCGATAAGCTGATGCTCTCGTACCCGGCCGCGCAGCCAGAGTGTCAGTGCGTTGAAGGCGTGTTCATGGAATGCTTCGCGAGAACCTTTGTCGAAGTGCAGAAGCACAATCGAGAACGCCGACTTAATCTCGACAAGGAAGTATCCAGTGACCCCGGAGTTCTTCCCGCCGTCCGGCGCTCGTGAGAATAGCTTCAGTGACGTGTTCCCTTCTTCTTCCGAACAGGAGGAGGAGCCGGAATGAACGCGACCTCGTTGCCCGTCATCTGACGAAAGCGGCGCATGGCGTTCTGGAGGTTGAAGCCCCACACAGTCACTTCCGATCCTTTGATCTGGAGCTTGAATGACTTCAGCAGCTTCCGTTGGTGCGGATAGATGCGTTCAATGTCGTAGTCTCGAAGTGCGCTCATTCCGGTTTCCTTATTTGGATTTGCGAGTGGTGCGCTGTTGCGCTTTGATTTCTGCAATCCACTCAGGAGGCACGACGCCCTTGTCCGACCACTTGAAGCCATGGTCGTCCGCCCACTTGGCGTAGGTTGTCTTGCTGCCTTTGTAGATTTTGTTCGCAGCGCGCTCGAACACGATGCGAATATCGAGTTCGGGATGCTGCTCCTTCAGGAGGATGAGCTTCTGACGCTCTTGAGCGCCGTCTGCTCCTCTGAAGGTCCCGCCAAATCTCCCCTTGGCTTCGAGGATGATTGCGGTCTGCTTCACTGAGAAGTCTGGAAGGTACTTCGCCTTGCGTGCAGGGACGGTGTAGTGGACCCACTGACCTTCAAAGTCGTAGTCGATCCCTTCACCGCCCAACTGCTTCGCGACCTTCCTTTCCAGAGACGAACGAAACTTCGCCTCCAGAAGGATAGGTTCAGCCATTACAGATTGAAGGCGTCGCTATCCGGCGTGTCACCGCCGTCATCACCCTCATTGCTGTCGAACTGCGTCGGTTCACGGTCTTCTGCGTCGAACCCATCTTCAGCGCCGCCGAACGCCGCACTGGCGTCGTAGCCTTCGTTGAGTTCGATAACGCGCACAGCGTCAGGCCACAGCGAGACGCCACGCTTGCTGCCCTTCTCCCAAGCTGCGATGACGCCAGCAATTCGAATCTTCGAACCGCCGCCGATCTTCGCACCCTTCGGGAGTGGCTTGCCCTTGCTATCCGTGAGAACAGGCTTCTTCTTCGGGGACTTGAAGTTGAAGGCTACACCCTCGCCGTCCTTAATATCCTTCCAAGGGCGATGAGCCGTACCAGCCTTCGAGCCGAAGTTGTCCTTGATGACCTTCTCGATATCCGCCTGAAGGCGTTCGGTGTAGTCATCGTCAGCAGTCGCTTCCGTCTTGTACTTGCCGTCTGCGTACTCGCCTTTGGTATCCGGCTCAGAGAGCTTGGGATAGCGAGCAACCATGACTTCAGTGACGAACGGAACGTATTTGAACTTCTTGTCAGCCATTAGCTGCAAGTCTTCCTTCTTCAGAGTAGTAGAGAATGCGCCAGTGCCTCAGAGGGCTTCAGGCGCAGAGCAGAGGATCAAAGGTTTGCGTCGATCCAGTCTGCAATTTCAGCGAACGTGTCTTGATTATCGTTCTTTCGGGAGAGTAGTTCGCGCGTTTCAAAGTCTAGTCCCTCCACATCCAACTCACCGGGCAACGAGCTAGTGAAGTTGACGAACGAACTATTCCAGTCGAAGCCATGAATGTCTGCGAGAACACCAAGGCAGCAGAACGCGCCTCCTTGCTTCAAGCAGCCCCGTCCATGATGGTACTTACCGCTCCGCAGGGCTTCGACCCAATCCGCCTTGATCTTTGGGTCCATCATGACAGCTTCTCGCTCGTGACCTTCACGCTCGACGAATGCTTGGAGACCATCTGGACCACGACCATCG
>JAOCMZ010000010.1:0-11128 GCA_026546615.1 Paleozoanthus reticulatus
TAACTAGGATGGCGGATAACTGAAGAGGTCCGAAGGACTAAACTGGTATTTTTAAAGCCAAACTCTGGTAATTCAAGTGTGTAGAAAGCTTAAAATTGAGTTGCCTGGCAACAAACATCCTTCAAGAATGAATTTTAGTAAAGCTTTTCTGGCTCAAAGTAAAGATATTGCTAGAAACTATTAGAACTGCCCATTTGCAAAAGCTCTCAGGTATCAATTAATCAACCTTTCTCTTCACTGTTATAAGTTAAAGAGCCTATAACAATTATTTTTCTAGACACTACTGAAAGTGTTTGGAAATTAAGGACATTTAAAAAAAGAACTTTTGAAATTTGTTTTTTATACCCTCTTCCGAGATGTAAAAGATGTATAATTTTATTGCTGTGGTTCAATGCTTTTGTGCTACAGGGCCAAGGCTGATTATCCTTTGTAATGAATCATCACTTAATGGTTGTCAACATTATCTTATAAGAGAAACTTTGGAGCAATATTATAGCCAGAAGGTTAATAATTTGGTACAGTACACTAATAAGTTGTATATGTTATTCATGTTAAAAGGGTTGTGTATGACACTAGTTCAATTGCAGGAGGTGTATAACAATTTGCGCTTATAAAAGATGGTTTCCATTGCTTTGTACATCTTGTTTGTAAGACCAGATTTAATTTTCAAATACCTGAGGAACATCTCCTGTTGCTTGACCTTGTGTATTGACCACCCACTCTGCAAGACCTCTGGCATCGTTGATGTCAAACCTTATGATATTGTTTGGACTATACTTTGTGTTAATTTTGCATCCCTTTATATAATGAATATATACAGCTGATTGATCCTCAAGTGTGTTCATCTTTGAAAGCTCTGATGCAAGGTACCTGAGTTGTCTGTTTGTATTAAAATCTGGTAGCTGGAGCTCACTAGGTTCTTCTTGAGGGGCACGCCTGTTATGACCACTCTTCAAAATTAACACAATATTAAATTAGACATAACATAACCAGTGAGTGGTCTATATTTTATACTTTTATTTTGATTTAGTCTCATTATTTTAGTTTTCGTTTACATATTATTTAAATTATTTTCATTATTTACTTTGTTCGTTTGTTAACCCCCAGTATCAATATATTGATTACTACTGTTGTCGTTGTTAATTTTATTATTATTATTATTATTATTATCGTCATTTTTATTAATCTTATCCTTGTTATTGTTATTATTATTGATTGTGTTGTTAATCTCCAATTTATCTGCCCTTAAGAGTAAGAGCTACAAAATTAAAGTAAAATAGGTGGGAGGGGAAACTCATTTTTGCCGAGTAAGCAGCTTTCTTGATTAGGGGAGATATTGTTTAAGTATTAGAGAAATAATTTTTTTTGCATAAGCTGCAGTTTTGGCCTTTGTAATTTATTTTCAGTTAGCTTCTGGCCTGGAGTTCTGTCCCACATGTGGAATGTCAAAGTCCAAAATTGACAATTTTTAATGTTTAATAAATAGTAGTTATCAATGAACATTGACCAAGTACGTTTTACTAACACAGGGACATGTTACCTACAATTTTTAGAATTACGCTTCTTTCGTGAAGTATTTTCACAATATGAATTAGATAGATGTGTAAATTTATGCAAGCCTGGGGCTAACTAAACCCTTGATTGATCATTAAGAAAGGTACTAAGTTCCATCCCAACTGAAATAAAATTGACACAATTGAGGAAGGGGGGGGGGTTGTACCAATCCCCCACCCCCCCCCCCTATACAAGGGGAAGGGGGGAAAAGGCATCAGAAGGACAGGGTTAATATTTTTACTGTGAAAACAAAGAGCAACGCCTTTAGACAAGAGGTTCTGCTATGAAAGGTATAGCTCCTCCTTTTACAACTAAAATACTTCAAACGTGCTTTACAAGTGGTGGTCGAAACGAACTTCCCTCTTATTTTTCTCACACATTTTACAGAAATATGTCAACGATATTAGTGACCTCGCGCGCTAGATAAAACGTCATGAATTCTCAAAAGTAATAAGCGGACGAGAGTTTTCGTCGTGGCGCGAAAGTTCGATGGAAAATATTTGCCGTGCTATAGCGTAGCTACTTCATAGTCTAGTGAGATGTTGAGTTGGCGAGTGAACGTGTGAAGTCCCTGAGCCCAACCCTTTTGTACCGGAACCTCGTGTTTAAGTTATTTGTCGGCTGGAGGCGTTAGCCTACGTTCTTTTTCACCTTACATATGTTGAAATGCGTTCTGCTTTTATCTCTTGTAACTTGTATTCGCAGTTTTGTGGCTTTTTTATACAGGCAGATTTCAACTAATGTATGTTTGCAAACAAACCTTTTCAAATTGAAACACCTTCGGGGAATGAAACAAAGAAACCTTTGTCTCAGACTACCTATTAAATAACAGTTGACCCGTTAACAAAAATGGCTGGAATCCTCCAATAAAATAAAAGTTTAGCAGTAAATTTTGGTTGTAAATGTGTTTTATGTAGTTTTCTTACTTAACACGTAAAAAGTTTTAACTCCGAACCTGGCAGAACTTCTGAATTGTTCGTTTTCTTCTGCGCTGGACAGTGGTGTTTCTTGTTAAAGGCTGATTTCTTCTTGGTGTTATTGCTGCTAATGTTTCTGGTGCTACTTCTGTTGTTGCAATCGTCGGAGATGAAGTTTCGCCAAAAGGCAACCCTGCTTCACTGGCAACCTCCCTCGCTTTCTCTGTCACTTCGGCCACTGCTTTTCTTGCATCCTCGGGGAGGCAAACTAACGAACCCAGCCTATTCTGTATTAACAAAATAAGTTGGTTTAAACCAGAAGATGAAATAGTAACTGACATAGTTTTTTCGATGTTAACTTTGGGAATGTTTAAGTATGCAAGTATCGCTTGGAAGTTCAACCGATAGAACAATTCTGAGTAGTTTTCCAAGGTTTTAAATAGCGCGCCTTGCTGATTTCAAAGGCTTTGATTGGTTAAGAAAGTAAACAAACCGGTGATTGGGTTAGACGTTGCTATGATCATGACCGAGTATGAAAACTCGCACGGCTGGAAGGAATTATCTAGATGAAACCATCAAACATCTCCCCCCTAGAACATAACAAAAAACATTTTGATCGGCTAGCTTACTGTGTTGTTATCTGGTGGCATTGTTATCTTGACTATTTCTTTATCAAGTTAGATAAACATGAATAAAAAAGCACGACTTGCTCTTTAGCTTATCTGCAATGAATGTTACCTTGATTGCTCTTTTGGCTGGTGACATTCGTTGTAAATGGTAATAAAGCTTGTCATATTGTTGCCACTATACTGAATGCAAGAATTCTTTGTGTGTTTGTTTTACAGTTTACTTAATCGTTTGAAGAAACGTAAAATTTTTCGCTATAAAAGATACCACATTACTAGCTTTTATTTTTCTAACTTCGTCTTTAACTTTTTGATAAATGTGAAAACTTGCTTGTGAATTTTTTGTCTAATGATTCAAATTGACAAACAGGTTGATTTACGTAATTTTGGTTGCCGTACACCTTCAGAGCTGCCTTTTGCATCAAAATGTAACGTTCGTGTTCAAAGTATTGATCGAATTGTTAGCCGTATTTTAGCCCGCAATATTGTAAAACTGTATTTTTGAAAGGGAAGGTATTTTTGAGCGGAGTTTTTTACAAACGTCGACCTTTTAACGTTAAGTTATAGCGGGGCTCATTATAACGGGATTTTACCCACACAAACGACTGTCATCTTTCTGGGCTAAAAATATTACCTCATAACCTTACATTAACGGGGACTCATCGGGATTCGTTACATCGGGGTTGCTAGAACTTCGTTTGCTCGAAATTTGGACAACAGCGAGTTGAACACAAAAACAGCATAAAACGTGTTTGTAATTTTTTTTTTGTTCGAATTTTTTTTTTATCCCCACTCCACTTTATGTAATGCTGTTTACAAAAACACTCGGTAAGTTTCGTAAGCGTTAATTTTTTTATTACATGTCTTCAGTTAAAACCAAGCACTTTTTACCGTTTACCTGAAGGTACTTTTGTTTGTTTCCTATGTAAACTACCCTGCATAGTAATAGTTCTCTTTCTTGCGCGATTTTTTCTGTTAACTGACCATTTGGACAAAGCTGGAGAGAAATAAAGCGGACAGGCCCAGCCACAACCTGGCAATAAACTCCTCAAAAAAATTACCGTTCTTCCGAAAGGTTGACTTGACGAAAAGTTATTGAATTTTCAAAAAGTTGCCAAAATTTAGGTCTTTTGATTGTTTGGTTTTCGTAGATAAAAAATTTCGTGGTGTTTCTAAAAGACCGGCCGTACAAGGACTCATTCTAATAAAAAGATTTTTAATGTTAGTTTAAGAAAGCTACAGACTGAAGTTGACATATAAGTGAAAATGACTTTAATATACTTCTTACTTTCATCGGCAATCACTCCCAAATACTGACAAAAACTATATCAAAAAGCGTAAACGGTTGTTTTGAAAAAAGGAAGCCCAACAAATATACAGAAAACATAAAAGTTGTTGAGGCCACATACGGCCAGTTTGGTAACAATAAGTAATATTTAATTGGACTAATGCCATTGTACCCCTAGAGGCCGGAAAAATCCCTGTCCAGCCGATACAATTTGCTTGTTGTCCAATTTATATAAAGAGATAACGAGAAAATTTATCCGCTGGGTAGGGATTTAGCCACCGGATAACATTATCCACTCTTACAAGGCATTAATAAAGTGTTCAACTGAAAGGCAGTGGTTACTCTTATCTTTTCCATAAAGGTGGTTTTGCCCACTCGCAGACATTATCGCCGTCGTTTTTTTGTTTTAACAAATTCCTGAGATCATATTTTATACAATCGTAGTGTTCTTGTGCTTGACGTAAATGCTCACGTTTCATAACTCTTGCTTCCTCGATTTCACTTTCGTCATTTGAATACTTCATTACAATTAAATATGTATCGCATCGGGGACATGTATCTACTCTAGGCTTACGGAATGAAAGGTTAAACTGTTTAAAAATGTTGCTAAACCAACTGTAACTAAACGGCAATGGCACTTCATAGGGAAACAGTTGTTTCTTTTCAAGGAAGCCTCTCCATAGTTTTGCCAAGCACAAATCTGGCGAAAGAAACTCTTTGTCTTTCGTCTTTCTTCTTCCATAGTGTGACAATTCTCTCTCGTATCCTTGAATATGCTCCACCACCTGGTACAACGAATGCAAAGAAAAGTTTAGGTATATATGTCGCAAGTTCTAGATTTCTTGATATGCCGAATACTTATATATAGTTTTAAAACTTCATTCAAAGTGCGGCGTACGATGCAATTATTTCCTTGTTCTTGAACACTGAAGTTCCGTTACTATGGGAGTTTCTTGAATTTTTTCACTAGAATTTCTAATGATGTTGAGTATATTAAAGATTCCTGTTGCTGAAGTGTTTTTAAAAACCGACGTATTTTCGGCGTATATCAATTCCTTATGTGAAAATATACTGTTAATCGAGCGAAACCACTGCGTCGATGTCAATCATTCATCGCGCCAGTTTTGGTACACAAGGTAATTATTTTGTTGGGAGAGTGCTAATTTTTTATTGGGCTCAAACTGTTTTGCTTTAGAACTCGTCACACACACACAAGTCGATTTGGCTCACCGACCTTTTATAGAGTTTACTTAGGCGCATTTGAAAAAAAAATTTGCAAGATCATGAATAGGATTCCTAGGGACTACCACACATTAGCCGCAACATCCGTCAGGATGTCTGAAATTAATATATCAAGCATGTTTAGAATTTTGTCGACAAACTCTGATTTTGTCGTGGCTTGTCAAATTTTTGTCCGCAGGCTCTCGACAAAAATATCCGTTGGAGAATACTGTGTGAATGGGCGAAATTTGCAATACTGCTTAAACTGCGGAAACTATCTAGACGTTTTCCTTTTAAAAACGTTTTTTTTAAAAAAAAAAAAGACCTTTAAGGCTGAATTATAAAGCTGCCGCAAACTAGTCGTAAATATAGAGGACAAGCAAGTGTAATACATGATTACTTACCTCCGCTTTCAAAGCTAGAGGGATTTTTCTTTGGTTTCTAGAATATCTCTGTCTCTGATCTTCTTCAATCTGGCCAGTGTAAGGTTGAAGTTTGCTTAGTAAGATCCTGATTCTCTTTTTCCCCACTCCAAATATTTTCAAAAAAGCTGTTTTGCAAATCGAAACTTTTGCCAATCCCGAACTGTCTCTAATGCTGTACCGTATCAGCGCTCGTTTTATGCTGTGTCTTGGAGCTACATCGATTAGAGAAATGAGGTAGTTATTCTGAGCTTCATACAGCATTTTATCAAACTTCTGTCGTATGCGTTTGATAATTTCTCTGCCAGTTTTTTCCAGACAAGTGTATTTCTTGCAGCATTCTAAGCTCATTCTCTCAACATCCTTGAAAGGCCTGTTTTTTCTCGGCAGAGCAACTGTTTTCCTTCTTCTCTTTCGTTTCCGCCGTGCAGCCCTTGGAAGAGGACTTCTTTTGTCAATTAATTTAGTGCCAAAACCCCTGACAATACTGAAGTCATATCCTAAACCTTGCTTTGTGTCCATTTTGAGGCTCAAACGGTTCTGGCTTGTTTGGTGACCTTTAGATTTGCGTATGAGTACAACTTATTCAAAAAAGCTGGCGTGCGCAAACAGAAATATATTTCTCGTACTGACCCAATGTGTGTTGTTTCAAAATTTCGTTATAAAATAGATAACAGCGACAAACAACGGCTTGCGCACGCGCTAACGGTTTTGAAAAACTTCTATTTGGGTAGTGTGACACGCGTAGTTTTCGAAATCTCGTTATAAAATAGAAAACGACGACGTGCACTCGCTAAGGGTTTCGAAAAACTTCTACTTGAATATTATGTGACTAATCAAACTTGCTGATACTTTTGGACACGGGCTTATGAAGTGATGAACAGAGTTGCAAGTGAAGGAGTTTCTGCATTCCATTTCGATTTTCACAAGAACTTATCGTGCCCCAAGCTAACCTGCCAGGATAGTTACTATGCAAGTAAACTTACGACATACGCTTTCGGGATATTTAGTGGGGAAGCAAAAGAAGACTTAGTTTATATATGGCCACAGACTATCGGTCCAAAAAATCCTAACACTGTTGTTTCGTGCATCGATCTCCACCTTCGAGAAAACGATAGACAAAACAAAAAGTGGAATATATTTTGGGCGGACAATACCAGAAGCCAAAATAAGAACTTTACCGTCGCCTTTTATTTCGACTACCTTGTGTCTTCTGGCTTCAAAGAAAGAATTGACTACAAGTTTTTCTTAGCGGGACATTCCTTTGGTGCTGTCGACCGAAGTGGAGGAAGAACTGAAAATATTGTGCTCAACAAGTCAGAAAAAATAGAAACACCAAGTGACTACGTTAGCCTTATCAATTCAAGTTCGTTATATCCAACAATAACGTGGAGAGAGATGGAGCAGAAGAACTTAAAGTCATTTTCGAAGTGGCTTAGGTTGAAATACACAGAAAAGTTCAAGGATGTCCACGGCATTGCATACCGGTTCAGCGATAGTATGTACTTCAACTACGGGATAGGAGAGCGTGTGGACCCCGCAGACGGAATTGTAAAAACGTACAGCCATCCGGGCGTTGTATGGATAAGAAAAACTCTAAATCCAAATGAAGAACCTACCGAAGTAGATTTCCGAAAGTCGCATGAAAAAGTTTGCTTGAAAAGGAAGGATTTGCTTCCATTAAACAAGTTTTTTATTATACCACCTGGTAAGACTTGCAAAGATTTAGATAAGTTAAGCAAATTTTTAAGTCCCCGGGGAAAGGAATACTATGCTTCCATAACTTCTGGTTTGCAAGTCTAATAGAGATGTAAAATAGAAGTGGAGCAATCCCGTAAATAGCAGAGCTTATCGAGGAGAGTAAGAGAGTTGGATAGTTAGATTTTCCTTTTTTTCTATACACTTTTTAGCTACATGTCATTGTATATTGTTGGAGTTAAATTTTGAGTATTTACTTGCAACAAGTATTTTGTAGTGGATCAATGAAGTTATTAAAATATGGTCTTTTAAGTCAGCTTTAGCGTGTAATTAGCCGTAGAGTGCAGGTGTTTAGTTAACTCAGTCACAAATCTGTATCACCGCAAAATATAGTTACAACGCTAAATATAATACTATTCCTTATTGTTATACAAATTAATGCTAAATGTAATAACAAAAAACGCTAAATGCACTTAAACTAACATAATTTAACACAAAACGTATTAGAACTTTTGTAATCTAACTTCCTGAGCAAAGAATGACTTTCCATTTTACATAAGTTCATAAAAATGCTTTAAAAGCGATGTTACTCGGGAAGGCAATTCTCCGCGCAACATAATTTGTTGCAATATGAAAATTGAGAAAATCATTTAACATGTCGCGTGGTTATGGCTTTTTAGCGCTATTTTGTTTTGGCAAACTGTTACAAGTTAAAAAACTCAAAACAAGATGGTAACGTTGCCCGTCCAAAATAGAGGCTCGTTCGTTGTACCCTGTTACACTAAATCTATTTTTCGCGCAACAATTTTGCACTAAACATAGTGCCATGTATAACAGAATTAGTTCTCACCTGTTTTGGCATATTGCAGCGGTAAACTACCCCAACCTGTTAAGTTAAAGGCCGAATATTTAATCCGTTTATACAGGAGTCCATCACTAGGAGTGTACACGTATATCTGGTTGTTTCCAAAGTGTGCAAACCAAAACGTTACAATTGGTTTCCTAAACAAAAGCATTGTTTCCTAAAAAAGACAATCTGTAGAAAGGCTAACTCATAAAAAATTTATCATAGTTGTACGCTGCTAATAATTGGCTCCTGGTTCATAACTTTAAGTCAGGACTACGATTTTCTATAAAATTTTCTGAACCACACCTTAATTGACTTCGTTAGTTAATGAAAAATTCCAATAAAAACAGTATGTCGTTATTTTGCTATTTACACTGATGAAGAGGTCTTCCAGAAAAGTTTTTAAAATATAAAAACAAAGCTACCCAATTTAAAAGTACTCTATATTATTGGTAGAGACAAAATGTTTCAAACGAAAAAAAATTGTTTTCTTCTTTACACATAAAAATTCTAGTAAATAAGCAGCGACTCAATTCTTTTATTTTTCGCCTTTAGGACGTAAATATCAAGATCGGAAGACTAAACATCAATTACAGTTCTCTAAATTATCGGGTAAAAAGTCTGCCTTGCGCTAAAATATTTTGAAATTATCGGGTAAAAAGTCTGCCTTGCGCTAAAATATTTTGTTTTGACCCCGTTAACCTCCATTAATTCTAATGACAATGTACACGTTAGTCCAGAGTGGGCTCTAACTCGAAACCTGGGCTCCCATCAGAGTTCTCCGAGTGCTTTCAGCTCAATTACGCTGTGACTGCAGTTAAGATAGCTGCAGGTGGTAAACTAAACTGATCAGATCACAGTTATGACCGTAATAAAATTTTGCAGTTTTTCGACAAAGAAGATCATAACGACTACAACGACAACGATGAAGGTAAAAGCAATAAAAACATTTTTATTCAACATATTTATACAGTATTGCTTCACCAGTTCTAAGAAAAGAAAGCAGTTCCCGTATAATGAAAATTAAAAGAATGAAAAATTACAATACATAAAATTGTAAGCGCTTTTGTGAATGCTTTGCTGTACTGGTTCAGTCATATTTCAAAAATAGATTTAACTTTAAAATACAGAGTACAATAGTTTTTGAAAGCAAGCTTTCGACTCCTTCGCGGAGCCTTGTTCACGCTAAGTGAGAATTATTGAGGTGTTAGCGGTCACGAGCTTTACAAATATGTGACCGCAGCAGATTGTCCCAGATGTGGGGGAGCAAGTAAAAATTGTAATATCGATAGCATGATTTATAAGAAACTTCAGAGAAAAAAAAATGTGCTTTGTGTATTCTAAATCAACTGGTTAATGTTCCTAGTTTTGTGGTGGTGAACGTCACGGGGTTAAATTTAAAAAATTAAAAGGTAGCTCGGAATTCTATATAAAACGCACTAATTAACAATCCTTAATAGCCCTGTTTGATCATAGTTTGATTAGTTGAAAGTTTTGAGGTAGTTTTGAAGTGTATGCCGCATGCACATCTCTTTCTAGTTGTTTAATCTTGCCACTGTTTCCCTATGAAAACACATACCACGTGTTGGTAACAAGTTTATTGTAGTAAAGCCACTGTGATAAATTAGCTAAGCCAGTTAGGGTTAATCTTAAGTTCGATATCCGAGATGGATGTGAACAACAGATATACATCACTGCGTGATCCGCGTACATTATAAAATTGGACTTGGAGAACTGGATAGAGGACTTTAGCTCATTAATATAATAGGTAAACAGCACAGGGCCAATGATGCTGCATTGTGAAACGCCAGTAAGAACAAAAATTGGACTGGATTGTTCGTCTCCAGCACAAAAAGTCTAAGTTCTGTTTAATTAGTAATTTTTCATACACGCTAGAAGATCGTCATGGAGGCCAAAATCAAACATCCTTTTCGATACCCGCATCTGTGCCTCTTCATAATGTCTGGGTCGATAAAACTGCCTTCCACTGTCTCGGACGGTATAGTTGTGATGTCTAAAACAATATAAAATGCCATTTTTCTAAAATCTTGATAAGATATAAAGGGCCGTTAAGTATTCTACAACTTCCGTCCATCTAGTTTGTGCAGACGAGAAATTAACTGAGCCTTTCTCCATTCATCTGTTTGAATACCTGTGGTCAAAGGGAAAATTATCAAGCAACTCAGTGTCTCGGATAACTAAACAATCTAGTGACCAGCAATAACATTGCGATTTAGTGCCAGGGTAGAAACTCAACCCATTGCCTGTACACAAATGACCGACGGAAGAGCAACCATTAGGAATGGCAATGTTACACGCAGCTCAACATTCCCTCAGCTAAGGCTGGATTACACTACATGCTAACGGCCAGCTTCAACAATATTGTTGGTTGATTGGCAAGGTTACCAGGGGGAGCAGAGAGTGTTTCCTACATTTCTTTTGCAGAAAATCGCAACCAATAATCTCCCTCCCTCCCCCTCCCCACCCCTACCCGTATGCGAACTTAGGGCTGGATCTCCTCGGGCCCACATGTGACACTCTTTCAAGGGAGGCGC
>JAOCMZ010022199.1:0-10996 GCA_026546615.1 Paleozoanthus reticulatus
AAAATATTACTGTTACATGTCATCTTTTTCCGCTCGTTTCAGCACTGTGTAATTTCTTTATATTATATAGATATGAGTGTTTGTGCTGAAACGAGCGGGAAAAAGATGACATGTATCAGTAATATTTTCACTTAAGGGTGAGAATAAGGAAAATATGTCAGTTGCATCCTGGTCATGGTTTCGTATGAAACCTATAAGTGATGTATTTTATAGTAAAGCATTCCTATCTATATATTAAAGGGAAATAATTTTGGAGTGTACGTTCTCTTTAACCATGAGCATTTTGTTACTGATACACCTGTTACTGCACTATCTCTGTCCCTGTTGTCCATCCAGACTACTAAACTCATTGTCTATTAGTTCAAGTTCATTAAGGTCTCCATCGTTTAATTCAGCTCCAACCTCCAGGTTCTGAACTGGCAGGATGTCCTCAGAGTTTTGCTTTAGTTGTGTGCTGCTGCAACAGCTGTGCTTCCCATTCTCAGCAACCTGTGCTTGGGTGCTTGCTGAACCTGGCTGACTTGAGGTGAAGTTTTCTGATGTTGCAACTGCATTTGTTGTAGCTTGAGGCTTTTTTCCCTTTTTAAGCCCAAGTATCTATAAAGAAAAATATCAATATTATAACATTTAAACAATTTTAACAACCTTCAGGATTCTGTAACTGCTGAAAGATTGTTTTATAAGTTTTTAAAATGGCTTCAAAACATTTCTTGTGTATCTTAAAAGTTGGGTTCAGCAAATACTGAAAACTGCTCAGCAGTGGTGAAAATAAAGGTTCATTAACTGTTTTCAAAAATACCTTGTTAAGTTTTGAACTTTTTAATTTTTTTCAAAATTGGAGAAAACCCAAATTTGCAATCTGGCCAGGGACCAATGCCTTAATTTTCAAATTGATGGCAGGAATATAAGAATAAAGATATAGCTAGCAAATATAATTGGTAATCATTTAAAAATATGAAATATCAAAAACTAGAAAATATTGTCAGGTAATTTCGATCATAAGAATAAGGTGACATGTTCAGCTACAAAATGTGTTTAAATCATTTACATTCAAAAACTGAAGGTACTACTAAGGAATTTTGGAATTGAAGAAATAGAAATTATTTTCTGTATAATTTTATTTCAGTAATAAATTTAAAATAGTTATGTCCAAATTCCACCAAAGAACAACAAAGATCACATATTTGCTCTGGTTGTGTCACATGTATAGTTTTATATTTTGAAAAAACAAATTATTTAATTGTAAAAAACTCTGAACACATATGTTTGTTAGACAAGTTGTTAAAAAATACAAAACTCGCAACAGATGTTACAATGTTACAGAAACCCACTTTTAGAATGCTTATTTACAATCACCTAGCCAGAGGCACTAAGCAAACTTTTAAAATGGTTAGGCAGTAGTTTAGTATAAGAGAGCTTTAGACTCAAAATCAAGTACAAATTATTCCCATTAGTCATACTGCATGTGTGAAAAAATAATGTCATCTCATTGTGTTTCCAAAATCTTGTTATCATAATTCCAAGATTTTCGTAAAAACTCATTACATGGACTTCAAGATTTTGGCAAACCAATGAGATGGCATGATTTTTTGCAGGCGCAGTATGATGAATGGGAAAAACTTAAACTTGTACTCATTGTAGAATCTAAAGCTCTCTACTGATTAGAAGAACTAGCATGGTCCTCCACAATTATTATACTAGTTTACATCTACTCATGCTTAGGTTCATCTTTCAAACTTTGATATAAAAACAGAATCATATAAGTAGTTAACCAAATAATTAAAACTGGTCACTAAAAAATACTGGTCTGCCATACCTTGACATAGTTTGCAGGAACCAGTCCCTCGCTTGTTCCATTCAGTGAAGCCAACAACCAGCCCTTCACCCGTGGCTGCTTGTCTTTTGGAGCTAGACGCAGCATATCCCCTGCTTGGAAGGGCAGCTCTTCATCACTCTCGGCTTCAAAGTCATACTCTGCCCGGGCTAGCACATGATCACCTTCCCCTAGTTACAAAAATCCAAAGTAAAATGTGACACTTGGTGTACAAAACCTACATTACATTGATTAAGAAATAATAATAATGTTTTTTATTGTGTATTGTTATTTATGATCAAAAAATTACTACAAAAAACAGTGTTGTAATTTTCAATGAACTTCCCTCATCTGCTACTCCATCAATGATCTTTTGGGACCTCAATCATGGTGAGGAAGTAGGAAAAATTATAAATTCAAGCATCAGGTAAGACAGAGGCAATTTACAAAGCATAAAACAGGAGTGACATTCCCTAGACTCACTGAATGACAACAAAGCTTCAACTCAGAAAACAGTGGAAGAAAAAGCATCTTATTACGCTATGCTATAACATTATTGTTTACAAAATAACACCACTGCTTTCTGTGCACTGATTGGTTGAGAGTGTGAGAAAATCATGATTGTTAGAAAGTACATAAACAAACTTTTGATGTTAACATAAGGAGAAGTAAGCTTTTGAGAATGAATTTTGCATCTCTTTGATTTTCATATTTCTTTGTTGGTTATTTTATATAAGCAATAAAATGCATTTCCTGCATCTTTAGAAGTAATTTTCTTATAAACACTTGTGGAATGATGGTTCCACTGATAAAAAAAATAACTTGAAAGTCACTTGTAGTGGATGGCTTGTGACTTTTTAATTAACAATTGTCCATGTTTGAACTGACCCCCTTGAGTTTGTCATAAAAAAGTACGTAAACACAGGAAAATACATTCAGTGCTTCTTCATAAATAAATATTATTTTATGTATAATAATTTATGTATAAAAAGTTATCACAACTAAAGTTTATTGATAATTCATAACATAAATCTTTAACATTGAAGAGTTTTTTCAGTGATTAACAATGATCAAAGATGCTTTCAATGAGGAAAAATGCAACTAAACTTTTATACAACCTTTGGATCACAAAGACAGAACATTTTAACATAAACATCCATACCAACTCCATTTTTGTACTTTTGCATCACTTAATGCTAGTATTTTGCTCTGAATGAAGGGATACTGCTCAGAATGTCAACTGCAGAAGGCTGTTTAAAACTTTATACTACAATGATTTAAAACGACTAACTTTTCAGTTGAAGGTAAATAAAATTAGTATTAATATACCTGTCATCCATTGTTTAGCATCATCAGTATCACCACTGAGTGACTGAAGCAGCTTCCAGAACAGCCACGGAGCTCCCAGTACAACTCCAAAGAACATTACAATTGGCCATGACCTCTGCAACTTTTTGCCTTCAGTAGCAACAACTGCATTCTTAGCTTCACTCCAAACCTCATCTGTAACTGTTCTTTCACGCAGTCTAAAAAACTCTAACAACTTGTAGTACAGGTTTTTTATAGCCCTAAATAGAGTGATGGCCCCAAGAACACTCATCAAATGGCCTCTCAATCGACTAAAATGATCTGCTACTCCCAAAACAGCTCTAAATGAGTTGATGACGGCAAAGTGAGTTGACTCCAACATCATTGCGATTGAGCCAAAGGCTTGAACTATGGATTCTATAGACTGGAAGGCTGCTCTACTGCTTTCCTCAGCTCGTCGAGTAAAGGAACTGCCATTATTATAACCCATTCCATATCGGTTCATGCTATAACTTCCTCCATAGCCACCATATCCCCCATAGCTACCCATTCCGCCATTAATTATCAGACATACCTCTTAGGAGAGTACTTGATCAATATTTAGTATTTTTCTTTTTAATAATACAGCATAATTTTCTTAAATGAAGTTGAGTGGCTGGGACTGATGGCTTAACCTCTCTGTTCACATACAATGTGGTAAAAGAAGACCATAATTACAAGAGTAATTACAGTTCTTTATTATGCATTCTGCAGAGCCTCAATGCATTTACAAATTCAAGTACATACAATAATATATAACTATAATTATATCAACTATATATATATATATATATATGTAAAGCTATTACAAAACACAAGCAGAGACAATCTCAAATATGTAACTATATCATGAAGTACAAGTTAAGATGATATTCATCATAAGAATGCTTCTCTAAACAGAAATGTTTTTAGGCGGTTTTTAGGATTTGTGTTTCTCATAAAATATCAGGTAGCCTGTTCCAATTTTTTGGTCCAGCTACATAAAATTCCTTTTCTCCATAAGTCGCAGACTTTGTCTTTGGAATAGCCAGAAACATTTTCTTTAGTTGCTGAACACAAGACATGTTATAAAATATTTAAAAAAACCCTCAACAAATTTAGTAGCCAGTTTTCTTTCACTAGTGGCATTAGCTGCCTATAGTTTCAACCTTATTATACAAATTTGTAAAAAGACTGAAACTCACCATAGCTGGAGAGCCCATACATTCCCCCACCATAACCACCATAGCCCATCATGCTTCCATAGCCTGTCATACTGTTATAACCTGAAACATGTAACAAATATATTTTGAAACTCCTTAATAACAACTAATAGTTTTTATAATGCAACCAATATCCATTTCCCACGCTCTGATTGTTTCCCATATCTCAGGATATTTTAAAATATCTTAAAAGACAACTATGATTTGATTTTGAGGAAGTAGCCGAAATGGCATCACACTTCCTGTCAGTTGGTGGAAGTGCTTGTTTTAAAAAAAGAACCATTCCTGTCAACACTAATAGGGCAACAAGATTTGGCTTTTTTGGTTTTGATATTAAGGACATTTACTTTTTTTTTAAATTTTGCTAAAGTTCATCAACAATTCTCAAATGGTACACAAAGCATAATACATGCTAGAAACAAAAAAAAAATATTACATTGTGTTGTTTTTTGAAAATGAAGTACATTTTATCCCTGGGGTGGGGAGCGTACTTGAGACTAGTTTGGGTATGGGGGTGCTGCTGGGGTTTGGAAATCCTGACCCTGTTTAAGACAAATCGCCAACAAAAATATGTAGCCGTAGGCCCTGTTTAGGCCAACCCATTCTTTTTAATTACCCAAAGGTTTTAAAATTTCTATGGTGGGCTCACTAACTTCATCGAAATGACAACTAAGGTGGATACGACCCAAACAAAACAATTACTCTTGTCTGCAACGTTTATATTGTTAAACAAAAGCAGTAGAACTAGAAAGTCCATTGTTTACTTCACGCTTGTTTACAGTGCAAGTAGGGTCCGAAACTAGTTTACATATTCTGTGCTCTTCATCCCTTTTCCCTAAAACGTACCATAGTTTGAACCATAACTGGACCGTTGTGGCCTAGCTGGAAGTTGAGGCGGGTTTCTCGCCGTTACACCGTTAGTCGTTGCACAACATGGAAGGCCCGAACTCTGCAAAGAGTTTCTAACCACACTACCACTGGTCCCTGGAAGAGTAGATCTAAGTGGCGACTGATAACTAGATGATAAAGTACTCGCCCTAGCGTTCGTTCCCGGTGACTCCCACGGTTTCGGTGGGGCGGCCATAATAGAATATTTAAGACGAAAAACGCCTAACTCAATAACAACATCACCCAAGCTCCGAAACCATTTTGGATTTGGCTGAGTCAGTCCAAGATGGCCGAGAAACCTTACTCGTTCCCAGTCCCAGGCCAAAGTTCATCTTGCGCAACATTTTTGTACGGCAGCTGCTGTTTGTCACGCAACTGTACTACGTGTTAGGTCGATCAACAAATTTATTTCAATCAACGTAGATGAAGACAAATACTTCCTTCTTGGTTCCGGCAAACTTACCCATACAGTTCTTTTAAAATCATAATTTATGCATTCAGGCAATTGCAATGAGGAAACAATACATTTATTTAACGGAGTTCACGACGCCAGTGTCGGGGGGATGGGGTGCTACTCCGGGCTTAAAAGGGTGGGAGTGACCGTCGAAAAGTCCCCATACCGAATTCCTAAACATTTTTCACCCAAAATTTACCTCTCGGTTTTATTCTGTTAATATACTGATTGAAAACTGACACTTTCCCTACAAAATATCATGCGAGTGGCGCTAAATCCCCTCGTGTTTTGCTGAACATGTCATGCAGGGAAAAAAGGCGCGCTCGTTCGCCATGTTTTTTATCCGTACGCACGTTTACCAAAACAAGGGACTGCAACAGTCTAATTAATAATTTCGCGTTATAAATAACCAGGCTTTTGGTTTAACACCGGTTTTCCTTAATTAGCAACCTCTAAAAACATTTGTAAAAAAGACGGTTGAATATAGGGAGTACCCCACCCCTAAAGGGTGCTAGGCCTAGGGTTAGAATTTTCTCCGAGGCGAAAAAAGGTAGACGCACTGGTTAGCGAAATAAAGAATAGAAACTCAGTGGTTGGTGTATTTTCTCCGTCCCATGTTTTTCATTGTTTTCAATGGATGAATTATCTACGATTACGAAGGTTCCAGCTGCTTCAAAGTCGAAAATCAAATTTAAAGATTGTCGTTGTGCTTGCTGTGGTTCAAATTTGTCCTTGGTTTGTTTTTTTTTCCCCCCTTTGTTTATGTTAGATATGGTAATGTATGATAATAACTTTGAAACAAAGGAAAATGAAATCCAAACCAAGTGTAAAATACGATACTCAGACATATCACTGCTTTTAATTTTAGCCGTTGCGGCGAGTTGGATTTTAAGTTGCTAACCCCCAAAATATACAAATGAGCAACATGTAGTACCAGCCATTCTTCTTACAAAATCTAGAAAAAATATTTTTCTTTGAAACTTAGAACACTACTTGCTTTTTTCTCACCGATATTTAAAGAGAAACTCTGCCACCTATGGAGCAGTGATGAAAAATATTTTTTTTACAAGAATTCCAAGTGGCATATTAGCCCTAATTTAAGGAGATATGCAAGATCTGTCAGACGTACAATGTTAACTTTTGCATAATTTTTTTTGTTATATTCTTAGACTTTCACTCGACAAAAGGATTGGTTGGTTCTTGGTCAGTCGTGCCCTTGATCAAAATCAAATGTATCCCATGTGGAATAAAAATGCACAGTTTTTGCTTGCTTATCATCTTCGTTTTCCTGCTATTTGTTTAAGGGAAAGTCTAAATAAAATTATATAACAAAGCACTTAATGTATAGTCCCTCCGGAAAGAAGTTAATTTTGTTTTCCCTCAACTTTGTCTTGGGGAAACACCGGTACTCTTGGGAAAACAAAACTAACTGTTTCCCTGAGTGCTATACATTAACTGTAATGTGTAGTGGAAACCATCCTTCTAATTGTAAAATGTTATTCTATTAAAATTTAAGCTAAACCGAAGCTACATATAATAATATGAAAACCAGACCATTTTTTAAGTTCTGCATATCATAACTTAAACACTGATATATGTTTTTGATGTATGTGGGAATTGGTTACACCAATGAAACACTCAATGCTTCCAAATGATAAAATATATTTATTTATGTATAAAACTTAAAGTTAAAAAAATAATATTTTTTCTTTCTTTCTTTTAGTTACAGCTCTTTAAACGAGAGCTTCTTCTCCTTAGACACTCAGGAGTTAAAAAAACACATGACAATCAAAGCTGTTATACAAGTTCAATTAGAAATAAAAAAATATTTACATTTTTAGTGTAATCAAAAATACATTGAGCTCATATAAAATAATTCAAACAATTTCATAGTACAAAAGCAAGCAATCACTATTTACAAGAGAGAGGATGAATGAGCATTTTTGTTAACATGTATGAAAATGCCTCTGTGACTTTTAAATGTTATAAATTGAATTTTTTTAAGAAAATGGTATAAATAAAACTGTCTTGAAGCAAGTATTAAAACTTTGTATAAAGTATTGAGCAATATGTTCAGAAGTCTGCATCTAGTGTGAAAACATTTTCTTCCTTCTTGGCCATGACACTAGCTTTTTGGTAATCCCCAACTCTCTTCTCAAAGAAGTTGGTCTTTCCCTCAAGGGAGATATTTTCCATGAAATCAAATGGGTTTTGAGCATTATAAATCTGCAAAGAGAAGATTAAAACTTAGTGCTAATGCTGTGCATTCCTAGCATATATGTAACCAAAGCAGAGGGCAAAATAGATAAATTAAACTCCCATACAACAAGATGGGAAAACAGATGTTAAACAAAAATGATGATGAGACATATGTATAAAAATATGCGAACTAGAAAACTCACAGATTATTAAAAATTTAAAAGGTTAAGTGTGATAATGAACAAGCAATATTGCAAAACTGTCAGATATTAGCCCCTCCAGTTTTTTGTCAGCATTTTCTGGTTATTAAAAGCTGGTTTTTTGCCATTCTGTTTGGGAGGCATTCAAGTTGCGTATGAAACTCATTTCCTATTTCCAGATAGTCTTTACACATGTTGATATATTTCAGAAGGCTTGCATAGGTCTTAAGCGAAAAGTAAAAAAGCATTAGACAAATTGGGCTTATTTAACAGCTTACAGAAACCAAACTAATTCAGCACCCAAGGCTTGGTTTAAACATTGAATTTCACATGTGAATCTAATGCTAATGAACATACTCTATTGTTCTAGTACGTTTGCTTTAAAATTTGATGTTTAAATAGGCCTTAGTAGTTTTAAAAAAAGTTTTTGATCCCACACACCATATTTATAATGAACATCAAATCTTACCTTTGAACAACCCAAAGCAATAAGTAATCTGTCAGCAACAAACTCGATGTATTCTTTCATCAACTCATTGTTCATTCCAATCAGTTTAACAGGAAGAGCTTCGATGAGAAACTCTTGTTCAATGAGCACTGCCTCCTTGATAATAGACTTGATACATTCCTCAGAAGGCTTGTTGTGCAGATATTTGAACATTAGACATGCAAAATCACAATGAAGTCCTTCATCTCTGCTTATTAGTTCATTAGAAAAAGTTAACCCATGCATCAGATTCCTGGAGAAAAACAAATTTAAATATTAAAATATTAAGCCTTGCAACAGTTTATTTTTGGATGGGGCTACTAAATCTTTTGTTTTCAAACCAAAGGATGACTTGATCAATCATCAAGTTGGTTATTTTTAGGAACAAGGTCTTTTTCATACAACTGATTTCAAAATACAAGACAATGTAAATTGAATCTATGTTGAACAACTTACCTTTTCTTTAGCCAGAAAATGGAGGCAAATGAGCCTGAGAAGAAAATTCCTTCCACTGCAGCAAAAGCTACCACTCTCTCACCAAATGATGCCTAAATGAACAAAACACACTTGCACCAATACGTGAAGTGCAAAAAGGGCGTGCACCTCAGCGAACCGTGGATCTGCTGTTTGAGGCTATTGACTTTATCGGCTACGTCGTCTTCTCCACAATACACGGGACATTGGGGTACGCTACAACTGAAATACGACCAGCCGGTCTGCGACTGCTTGGGTCCTTGCATGGGGGCGTCGTGGAAAGGACAGAGATGCCCATTGGGTGAGGTCTTTGGTGGAGGAGGAGGATAACACTGATACGTGAACACCGTGTTATACCTCACATTGGGAGCTCCTTGAGGTGGACCACAGTACACGACGGGCGATGAGGTTGTTCCCGTGCTGCTTTGCGTTGGTCCTAATGTGTAACGGCGTCTTTCCGGAGTGTTTTGAGGTGGTACGGCCTCTGGTCTCCACACGTAGATTTCCGGCACAGTTCCCAGCACTTCAAACGGTCGGTCATCGGGTGGCAGTTGACAAAGCCAGAACAAATTATCCCAAGGTCTACCCCCCAAATTTCGTTGCTGCTTGAGCAAAAATTCATACTTTTGACTAGGCTCGTCGGCACATCGTCTTATCTTTTCTTCCACCTCCGGTTCCAACCACCACAAGGTGTCTTCGGCATATACCTAGCCGCCAATTCCTTCACGGATTGCAACGGTACTTGCTGTAATTCTTCAAAGAATTTTTCCACATCAAACGCCGCTTCTTTGGTAATTGGACTCTCTTCTATTAGCGTCGTCGTCACTTCCTGTTTCACCTTTTTCAAACCTTTTCAAACCTGTTCCAACAACGTGATGCTTCGCGGCTCTTTCACCTCATGCAAATGAAGACGGTTACTCAAGTCAGTATGTTTCCCGCCTTTTTTGTGTCTTTTTTGGCGCTCTTTTTCACGCTCTATGGCACGGGGTACAGTGACTTCAGCCATTTTGCACTCAACACTAACAACCCACAGTCACTTCACCCGTTTACTCGCAAAGCCTCTTGGGATGACGTCATCCTTGCCTTATTCGGTCTCCTTTTGTCCGGGGCCATGTGCTTTGGTCTCTGGGGACTATGACGTCATCTAGGTCGTTCCTGAGGTTTTGGATCTCTAGACCCGAATCTCATTAACATGCAATTTTTATAGGTCTATTTTAATGAGATAAATTATGTGACTTTCTTTTAATTTTCCATTCCTTTCTCACTATGCCTGATTAGCTCAATAGGTAGAGCGTTGGACTCTTAATCCAAAGGTTGTGGGTTCGATTCCCATGTCGGGCGCACTAACCCGGTTAGCTCAATAGGATAGAGCGTTGGACTTTTAATCCAAAGGTTAGGGGTTCGACTCCCTTACTGGGTATTTTTTATTCCTTTTCTACCCGCAACGCCTTGTGGGATGACGTCATGCTTGTCCGGGGCCTTGGGCTTGGGTCTCAGGGGACCATGACGTCATTCTCCAGGTTCTTCCTGAGTTTGTTGGGCTTTGGACCTCGTTTATTAAAAATGCCCCAAACATTTCGCTCGTTTTTATTCCTTTTCTACCTGCAAGGCCTTCTGGGATGACGTCATGCTTGTCTGGGGGTCACGTGCTTGGGTCCCTGGGGACTGTGACGTCATTATAGCTTGCTCCTGAGTTTTTTGGCCTATGGCCCTCATTTGCATAAAGGTCTAAAATTTATAGGCCTATTATAATGAGAAAAATTATGTGCATAATTACTTTCTATTCACTCTTCACCCATAATACTACTATTGTAAAACAATTTTGCCATGTTTCGACTGATCTCAGCTTCAGTTTGTTCTTATTAAGTTTTTTCTTAACTTTAGAACGCATGAAGGAAAAAAAGTTACACGAAGGCTTGAGGGTGTGTGTGT
>JAOCMZ010033310.1:0-10992 GCA_026546615.1 Paleozoanthus reticulatus
TTTTTTTTCACGATCACCATACTTTCCTATACTACGTATGTATACACAGTATACATACAGTAGTAGGAAAGTAAAAAGGTCAATAAATTCTTAATCTAAGTTAGGACCCTTAAGAATAATCATGGATTACGTGAAAGAAGATTATCAAACGACCTTTTGAACTTGAAGCTAATAAAGATTGCACGTTGAAGGTCATGTCAAGATAATAAAAACTCAGGTGGCAGGTGCCAAGTTAATGCCAATTTAAGTACAGAATGCTAAATGATAAATATTTATTTTGCGTCTTATTTTTCAACGGAAAAAAAGAAGATATGCGTTGGACAGACGCTCCAATTCATACCTAATGACAACAACAATAAATATTTTTTTTTTCAACTCCACTCCTGGAGTATAGGCCTCTCTTTAGATTGGCATTACAACGCCACGCTAGCCGAGCGGGTTGGCGAGGTAGTTGCGCTTCATTTTAGTTTTTGATTTTATTTGTTTTAAATACTCGCAGCTTCCCAATTGTATACTTAGAAAGGCTGGGTAAACCTCTCGGCCTTGAGATGAATGAGACCTTCCGATGAAAAAAGTGGTTCTCCTCCATGACAATGCTCGCCCCTATATAGCAGCATCGTACAAAAATTGGAGCAACTGGGTTGGGAGACACTGGAACACCCTCCATACAGTGTGCGTTTGGCTACAAACACGACCTGACTCTTTTTACGTGGAAGGAATACAAAAATTACCTATACGCTGGGAAAATGTGTTTATAAATCAGGAGATTATGTAGAAAAATAAACTAGGATTGTTTGTGCGTTGAAAATCAAAATAAATATTTAAAAAAATAAGTCTCGTTTATATTTGATTCACCCTCGTATTAACTCAGATCCTTCTATTGTCCCATTTAAGGGACATCAACTGCAG
The DNA here is from genome assembly GCA_026546615.1 of Paleozoanthus reticulatus. NCBI lineage: Eukaryota > Metazoa > Cnidaria > Anthozoa > Zoantharia > Epizoanthidae > Paleozoanthus > Paleozoanthus reticulatus. The sequence continues at coordinate 910 of JAOCMZ010033310.1, forward strand.
CAGCCCCTTTCAGAAAGAGACATAAATGACCATCAATGCAAGTCTTTTAAAAATGTTGTAAAAGAATTGGCAAAACACCAATAATAGCCAATGAAAAGGTGTAGTGGTTACCTAACGAACTTAAGGTTGCTGTAAAATATGAAAATATGGCAGGAATATGACCGCAGTAGTGATGAGCAAAGCAAGACCAAGATTTATTTATTGCCGGGGTTTTTTTTTTAAATTATGGATTTTTTTAAAACTGTAGAAGACCCTACTATTGGTCTCAAGGTGTTGAATCGTTTGTAAGCAAAAGAAATAGTTGAAAGTTGATACGTTCTAAAGTGAGAATTTTTAGTTCAGTCTTATGAATTTGGTCTTGGTCTTGCATATTCGGTCTTGGTATTGGTCTTGGCCCTGCATAGTCGGTCTTGGTCTTGGTCTTGGTCCTGCATAGTCGGTCTTGGTCTTGGTCTTGCTTTCTTGCAATTTTGCTCATCACTAGACCGCAGACTGAAGATATGGAATGAACTGAATTTTGTTGAATAAAATAAACTCAATTTTTCTAAAAATTGGTTCAGCTTACAAACAGACATGGTCAACTTTTTGGCTGCTGGTGCTGTGCCTCACATATGGGGTGATAGGAGTATATCTTACTTAATGAATATCATGTCGTCCGGACTATCTGGGTTAACCCTCGTGTGGGAAATTTGCAAAAACCCCTAAACTTGGCAATGAAAAGGTGTAGTGTTTACCTAGCGAACTTAAGGTTGATATGAAAATCTAGCAGGAATATGACTGATGATATAGTATGAACTGAATTAAAGTGCTGTATTTTGTTGAAAAAAATAAACTCAGTTTTTTCAAAAATTGGTTCAGCTAACACACAGACCGTCTCTGTAGCCTAGTCGTTCAGGCGTTGGACGCTCGAGCCAGAGGTCCGGGGTTCGAATCCCGGTGCATGCACGATTTTTCTCTTGTCAAAAAATTGATGTGTAGTTTTAAAGGTTCACCCAGCCTTCCTAAGTTTATTGGGAAGCTGCTAGTATAATTAATGCTAGCTAAAATTAACGGAAATTATGAAGTTATGGAATAAAAGACTGAAAAGCCGGTTTCTAGCTTACATCTTGTAACAGAAGGACAATTACAAGTTGGTGGGATGTTACAGCATACACAGATGAACTAGAATTAATATATAATACTTAAATTAACTTACGAGTCTCCTTGGAAATCGTAAAAGTCAAGCGGTCCATGTGTGGAATCTGCCTTGAAGTTAGAAATTACGGTGTCGAGACGCATTTTGGAAGTACCTACACTGAACTTACTCGTTGGAAGACACTGATAAGAGTGAGCACCTCGCCCATCCAACAAGTGGGGACTAGTTACATTACATAACAAGCATTTTACAATCAGACCATCAGTACCGTATTAGGAACTCAGCTCGTTAAATCCAAAAAATATCATTTTATATTATAATAAATATTTATAAAAAAAATTATAGTAATTTTATGACGCCATCTTTAAAATTTTCGTCTGTTTGTTTACATAAATACCTGATTATGTTCTTATTTGTTTCTGGTATACCTATCTGTTTTTATGGAACTTTCTCAAACTACAGGATTATAGTTGTTTTAAATCGGTATACTTTACAGATATATAATGCTATTAATAATATGATGTACAAAAAGAAATTTCAGCAATAACATCTCACATTTTACAAACCAGGTGAAGTTCGTGAATAAAGTTCAACATTTTGCCATGCAACATGCTGAAATCGGCACTTTTGATGTCTGTGGAGTGAGTTTTCCAACAGAGCATTGAACAGTGCACAAGATGATGCATATTAAGGTCTGACCCAGTTATCCAGAATTTTCCAGGGGTCGGAACGGGAATCGAACTTGCGACTCTCAGGTTTTAATGATTAAAGACGCAGACTTAGTCAACTAGGCTATGGGTAGGGGCTGAATATTTTAATGGAAAACTAATAAATTAATTAAATAAGTCAACGAGCTAGAATAGCAAACTCATACTTTTTAGGACGACACCTGATGTTGGGAGTAGAACCAACTCCCGAAACGCTGTGTTTTAACGATTTCCTTCGATACCTTCATGTCCAGGTACCTAACAAATACAATTGTTCGCACGCTCACATGGGGACCTTGCCATTCCGGACAGACGCCAGGCGGTGCCTTTGCCAAGTCAACAAAAGAGTCATAAAAAACGTCCCTTGCTTTTAGCATAGACTATTTCATTCAAAGGAACAATTGATTCCTAGGGTTTTGTGGGACGTTTCTCTGACTAACAAGATATAAAAAAAATTCACCTCTTTGCAATTGGAATTGATCCCTTGAAAGGGCTTTTGTTTCTGTTTTTAGGTTTTCGGCATTTTCCCATAGACCTGCAAGGTCAACGGCTTGGGCACCCCTGGCATCATACCTGCTCCATCTTCACCCTTAATGAATGTGTGACGTCGAACTCCAACTCCTCATCCCCAACAAGACAGCGGAGCACCGATGGCATTTGATTTATGTTTCCTTGTTACATATTATTGTCACTAAATTTTGTAATTAAGTGAAACTCTGTCTTCTACTTCAGCACCGTCCGCAACAACACTACGCCCTACTACAAACGCTGATATTAATTTAATTTGTGTTATGGTACTGTTTAGAGGTAAATATATTAAATGAAACTAGAAGGTAAATATTAATACACAGTATATATAAAACATGCAATTTTTAATATAAATAACATATATGTCTAACTTACTTAATAATCAACCTAATTTTGGCCAATTTTATTTCGATTTGTAGGTATGGGTGGCGGAGGTGGTTTTGAAACCCTAGCTCTTGGCACAGGAGGTTGCACCAATTCTTTTGAGTTTTCATCCCCGCCTAGTGGTTCAAAATAGAGAGCTTCAACTTCAGCCTTCATCGTTGGCAGTTTTTTAAAACTGCTTGTACTACATTGCGAATCTGCTAGCGATCGTCCATCGCCTTCGTCCCTTTTACTAAGTTCACTGCAAGGTGAAACGCCCCTTTTTCCCTCGGATACCGCTTCCTCTGCATGTAAGTTTAAATTACTTTTTGTTAACCATGGCTTTTTCTCATCATTTCTTTTACTATCCTCCAAAATTATTTTATCCAAATCTTGAACAAAATCGGTTTCTTCAAGTCTTGGTTTAGAATTAGCTATCAGTAATTTTGATAACGGAGGGGCTAAACCTAACCCTATATTACGTTCATGATACACATCTGATATTGTTGGCGTTAGCTCCCGATTCAACAGTCTAAGCTGTGTAGCTAGAATTTGATCTTTTGTAGAACCAGATTCCTTGTTCTTTTTAGAATCAAACTTTTCAGTATTTGAAGATAGTTCTGATTCTTCATCTGCCGGGAAATAGTATAGTCCTTTTCCTGACGTGTTAGCACTTTCATCAGTACCAACATTTAATGGTCTTGTGTATTCAGTTCTTGCACTGAGTCTGTCTAATACATTTATTCGATGCTTTTTGTCTTTGCTGCCTTTAAGTCTTGGCATTGCAGGGAAAGTAAATTCCGGTACTGGCACCGATCTTGGTATTTTCAATGTTCTAGTGACCGGTGTTGATTGTTGTGGTTTTTCGTTTTCTTCTTCGAAGTCAGCCGCCGGTTGCTTTGGTGGTATTGGTGGCATGATGTTTCCTCTTCTTAGAACAGTGCCACTTCCTTCCCAATCAGTAATACTGCTTGCTGAGCTTGAAGAATCTGGACGGCGGTGATAATTATTGCTGAGACCTGCAAAAGAAATAAATACTTTAGTTCCCAAGAAGCATACATCATAGGTATAAAAAGTACTTTGAGATTCAATCTCCTGCAATGGGATGTTGGCTGAGTATACAGCAGTTTAGTATAGGAAATTTTGATAATCTTTCAAAAAACTAAATAAACTTTTCGTCCGGTTTTTTTTAGAGGTCGGAATTTTTTGGCTCAGTGACCAAAAAAGATATTGCTTCTTCTTCATTAGGGGGTCAGCAAAACACGGAACTCAGGTTTCTGCCCATTGTACCTGTCCTATGATGGTTTCACTGTGGAAATCCGGCTTCTTTCACAAGCCCAGCCATTTTCCCAAAGAGGTTCTTTCATTACCTTGTTTTTTTGTTTGTTTTTGTTTCCTAGTATAGTAATGGTATGGTATGGTACTATGGTAACCCCACCCCTGGAGTAAAGGCCTCTCTTTTAGAAGAGGGTCTTGCCATTACAACGCCACGCTTGCCGAGCGGGTTGCCGAGGTTGTTGCGCTGCATTTCTTATTATAATAATTTGTAGCCTATATTATGCCCCTTAATTTTCCTCGTCAATGTATTCCCCATTACCTAGCCCATGGTAACTCCACTCCTGCAGTATAGGTCTCTCTTTAGAAGAGGGTCCTGGCAGTACGTCACGCTTACCAACCGAGCTGGCAAGGATGTTTCGCTGCATTTATTATTATAATAATTTGTCATAATTGTTGCAGACACGCAAGAGGCACCCAAGAGCCTTAGCCTGGATTCATCAAGCTCTCTTGAAAGTTTAGCTTCGATTGAAGTCGACAACCATCCTCCAAGTAACAAATTATTGTTTTAATTACTGGCAGCTTCCCAATAGTAAACTTAGAAAGGCTGGGTAAACCTTTAAACCTACACATTAATTTTTCCACAAGAAAAAATCGTGTATGCACCGGGGTTCGAACCCCAGGCCTCTGGCTCGAGCGGCCAGTGCCTAACGACTAGGCTACAGAGGCGGTACGTGTTATTTTATCTTCACCGTATACCCTAGTGGAGCTTGTTTCTCCAACGTTGATAATGTCAATAAGTTTTCAATATTACCTTCTAAATGGCTGTCCCCAGAATACAGGTTCCGAATCCGGGATTGATGCGCAAGGGTAAGAGTAGCAACAACTGGCGCGTCAAGGGGAACACAAACAGGGGGGCTGGGTGTAAAAGCAGCATCACTTTCACCTCCTCCACCCGGTCTAGTCACTTTGATATTTCCCATGTTTGCGCCTATGTTGCTAACTACTTTCCCATTAAGAGCAGGCTCAGCTTGCGATGATGTTCGTCCGTCTGGTTCCCCACGGCGACGTACATACGACGTAAAAGCTCCTCCAGTTGCTCGAAGACCTAAAATAGAAATATAATTATTAAAATCTGTTAAGAACGGTTCAAACCTGAACTATTGTTAAAGGCGTCGAAGGTAAAAGAAAGAAAAGCAAAGGCTGTCTTGCAAATTTTAAGTTTGAATAGTGAAAAATTAACCAACACACAGTTGATATTACGTCAATTTGCAACCATGCGAATGTTGAATATTATTCTTGTAGCTAAAATACTTGTATATTTTGTGTTATGCAAACTAGGGATGTTAGTGAGCTCCGTAACCGTAACCGAAACTATCGGATTTTTTTTTCCCAGCCCACTCCACTGGTCACTCCACTTCTGGAGTATAGGCTCTCTTTAGAAGAGGATGTTGGCATTACAACGCCACGCTTGCCGAGCGGGTTGGCGAGGTTGTTTCGCTTTTTTTTGTTTTAAATACTGGCAGCTTCCCAATTGCAAACTTAGAAAGGCTGAGTAAACCTTTAAACCTTCACATCAATTTTTCGACAAGAAAAATCGGGCATGCACCGGGGTTCGAACCCTGGACCTCTGGCTCGAGCGTCCAACGCCCGAACAGCTTGACTACAGAGGCGGTTGTCTGTATTAGTAGGAAATTGCACATTTGATAACTAGTAAAGTAGTATATAAATCTCTGAGGTAACTAGTGTGAAGGTTTGACAATATTATGTTCGTACATAAAATGTACATACAATTTTCAGACACATCTTCAGTCAGAGCGCCGTGCTGCCGTTTACCTTACTATTATTTCGTTTATTGTTGCTATATAGTATATCGTGCCACCCCGTATTACCCCAGGTTAGGAACCACTGTATTAGGCATCAGAAGTAAACATCATAGAAAAGAATAAGTACGACATTGTCGCGTCCTCTAAATACTACTAAAATATTTCATACTTTAATTTATAGTAGAAAAGTAAAAACTTCAGCCGATACTCAAATTAGTTGATAATCGAGTAATTTTTTTTTAGATTCCTTGTTGACGTAATGCTTCGTCAAGCAGAAGACGCGGATCTACGCATCGTCGATAATGAAGCTTTGAAATTATCAGCAACTAAAGATACGAAATCCAAGTGCTCTTGTTAAGTTACTTCATGTAAATGTTTAAAATTGGATGCTGGCTGTATTCAAAGTAAATTAACTTAAAAATTAAATTAAAAATTTACCTTGGCATTAAATTAATATTTTGAATATAGTCAATATCCTAGCTCAGTTGTTAATTGTTATGTTAATTATGTTACAGGCAGCTTTAAAATTTTTTTAACTGTGATTCATAGTACAGTCATTTGGTATTTTTACCCGGAAAGTTTTCCAGGAGTTTTGAAAATCGGTAATTTTATAGCTCTTTCCAAATTTTAGCTTTGCCACCTTGTATCTTTGCCGCCGAAACTATTGGATTAGGACATAATTTGTAGTAAAATTTCTCTTCTATTATTTTGTATAGATATATTTTTCTTGTAAAATGCGTTCGAAAGGAGTTATTATCAAAAAACTGATTTTAGGCGCCATTTTTCAAAAAGATACTTGGTGATCGCCTCTGTAGTCTAGTCGTTCAGGCACTGGACGCTCGAGCCAGAGGTCCGGGGTTCGAACCCCGGTGCATGCCCGATTTTTCTTGTCCAAAAATTGATGTGCCGGTTCAAATGTTCACCCATCCTTTTTAAGTTTGTAATTGGGAAGCTGTCAGTATTTAAAATTAGTTAAATAAATGCAGCACAACAACCTCGCCAACCCGATCGGCAATTCCAACACCCTCTTCTCAAGAGAGGCCTATACTCCAGGAGTTGAGTTACAATGGGCTGGGTGGGAAAAAAACGTGGTGGCAAAGTTAAAATTCGGAAAGAACAAGTCGAAATCTATGAAATTACCAATTTTTTAAACTCCCGGAAAACTTTCCAGGTAACCCTTATTTTTTCGACCAAATGACTGTACTAACAGGCTACTTTCAAAACTTTTTATTAATCGCAAAATAATACTCATTACTGCCATAATGATACATATTATATACTATTCTTTATTATATAAATTAGTTAGTTATTCTATAGCCTTATATTGTATTACATTATTAAGTAGCCATACTTTTTACCTATTGCATTTACGTTTTAGAAATATATGCTAGTCATCATTAACACAGGGTATTCCAACACTTTTTTATTGTATGCAACGTATTATTTTCGTATTAAACATAAATGTATTAACCTGTTCATGCGTGGCCATACCCTTTAGGGTTCTAATTATTTCATGAGCACACTGGCTAACTCCAAGGGCTTTTGGGTTTTTATGCCGAGTTCATTGGGTACAGAAATCAAACGTTTCAACTCCTCTCACTGAAACCATCTTCAGTGGAATTAAACTTTAATTACACATATACCAAACATACACACTCTTAACTCAGATTGTCCGGACGACATGATATTTATTAGGTATGATACCATCCCCTATGTGAGGCACAGCACCAACCAAAAGTTGACCATGTTTATAAGCTGAACCAAATTTTAGAAAAATTGAATTTATTTTATAAAAAAAAAAATCAGTGCTTTAATTTAGTTCATTCCATATCTTCAGTCTGCGGTCATATTCCTGCCAGATTTTTTTTTGTACAGCAAACTTCGCTACGTTAGCACTACGACTTTTCATTGTCTAGTATTGATTTTTTTGTCAATTCTTTTAGAATATATATTAAAAGACAAGCAATGAGGCCCATCTAAAACTTTATTTCTGAAATGGCGGCTACAGTTGGTGTCCTCTACAAGGGACAATAGGATTATCTGGGTAAAGGGTCGTTATTTTTTTTGCGGCGACGTTTCCCTTGAGCTTGCGGCCTACCCATTTCCACTTTTTTTATGATAAGGTTTGGCTTGATGTTTGACATTTTCCATATTGATTCGTTTACATACCTTGCCACCTGACGTTCAGTATACGTCGGAGACTTCTGTTGACAAATACTTGCAGCTTTTTCTTTATTTTCTCCATTACTTTCCAGGTTTCGCATGCATACATTATGACTCGAAAGCACCCTTGTCTTTTCTCAGTCGGCCTTCAATATCTTGATCTGTGCTTCCATACTTTACTTTTACGTCCCGTGTTCCTCATGGAGGGTCGGCGGCGCGGCATTGACGCTTCCAAGCAGCATTTTCTGGGAGCCCCATTTTAGTTAAGTCGTATCAGACTTTTCTTTCTAGGGTTAACTTTGGTCTTCCACGACCCCGGAAACCATTGATGGGGGCGCTCTGGACTCTTTTGATGAGAGCTGGGTCCTCTCTTCTCTGTACATGTCCCCACCAGCTAAGCCTTTTCTCCCTCACTTTTTCCGTCACGTCAGGGGTCTTCATCTCGGCTCTTATTTCTTTGTTTCTTCTACGGTCCATCAGCGTCACTTCACAGCATTTTCTAAGCATTCTCATTTCAGCAACCTGCAGTTTCCTTTCCTCGCTCTGCTTTAATGCCCAGCACTCGGCTCCGTAGCGCATACATCTGTAGCAGAAATACTTCCCAGGTATATAAATTCTTCCACTCTTTCGATATGCCGGTTAATCAGAGAGTTGCATCGCATTTCCTTGGTTTTCAATTGAAGTCCAGCTTTTTTGCTTCTTGACGGATTGCCTTGGCTGCCATAGGGTGATTTTCTTGGCCCATCGCTCGTCCGACATCCCACTTCCTTTTCAGCTATTCTTTCGACGACATCCATAACTCCAGTTCTTCTACTGATTTCTGGGTTGGTCATTCTGTCTCTAGGAGATATCCCTAGCATACGGCGTTCCTGGCTCTCTGCATGAATCTTGATTGTAATTTAATGTAACAGTAACAGTTACTAGTAATTCTTTACTTTAATACTTGGCAATAATAGAAAACATTAAAAAAAGAAAAAAATCAAACTAGTGGGAGGTGGAGCGACCCAAGAGAGCTGTTTTTCTTCTTCTAAATTCTTGTGGAACCCTGACAAAGGTATCACAGAACCCTAGGTTCCGCGGTACTTATCACCTCTTTATGCAGCATTTACTGCACCTTTGGTAATATTTTCCATATGTTTTCTTTTGTCTCACTGGAACTCTTTCTTTACTTTGATCGACATCTTGTTATACATTTGTTGTTACGTAAGGACTCCGCCTCCGTTGACGTCATTTTTTGCTTTCCTTCTTTCTTCCACAAGTCCAGTCCGGTCTCTTTCTTCCTGTAACATCTTCCATTATTTCTGTATTTACTTCTTTTATGGTCTTCCATTCTGCCAGTACTGTTTACCAACTATATACTTGACACTTATGTAACAAATTTAAATATAAATTGCTTGCAGAGGAGAAACTAAATAGGTTGAAATACCGCATGCTGAAGCACTAGTTTTAACAGTGAGAACAACAGCGCATTAAGTTGTAGTCTAGTTACTTCTTCGCTATCTAGAGGCGCCATCAACAAAAATGATGTACGTTATCAACTATCCATTTTTAGATATAAAGGAGTACTCAATTGTAATATTTAACATTTCACAGACAAAATCATCATAAAGTCGGATGCCTTAACAAAATTAAAATGTCAAGTGCCTGTAAACCATTTGAATGTATACATTTTTATAAAAGTATTAAATATAAATACTCTTCTATATTTATTTTTATTTAAGGAGTGTATTTAGGACATAGTAGAACCATTTTCAAAATGTATTTCAGTTAACAGACTTGTCTATTTCCTTGCGATCTTTACTATGTCATCAATCATTCATCATTATAGTGTTATTTCATATAAGAAAATTGAGGGCTTTGATTGAACTTTCACGCTAGAATACTGTTAAACGAGCTCTCTTTTCAACAGAAGGCAGCCAGTAAATTTTGAATAGGTTAGCTGAGATACGTCAGATTCACTATAATAACCTAATAACTTCCGAAGGAAAATAATTAACAAATATTATAGTAATATTTTTAATAATCAGTAGTTGTGCGAACATAAGTTCTTCCAGATGGCATTTTGATGCTTTCGACCCCCTTAGGG
>JAOCMZ010044421.1:0-10778 GCA_026546615.1 Paleozoanthus reticulatus
TATATATTATATTATTTAACCTTTTTTTAAAACGTCCTACGGAACTTTCCTCATCTAATTGGCGCAGTCGGTAGGATCCGCGAGTGTTTCGTTTTCAAGATTCCAAAGAACTGTTCTTCTGTTATTCTTCGTTGAAACATCGAGTCTCTACTCCTCATCGCGGATCCGAAAACCTGGAAGAACTCCCTGGACTGACTGGACTTCACAGCGATGTTCCTTCTCCTGTAAGTTCCTTCCATTTTTATTTCCTTTATCGTAATTCAAACTGCCAATGCGATATTAATTTTAGATGAAATTTAATTAATTAACTAAATTTATAATATTATTCTTGCGTTCGACACTTTGATGAATCAAGTCGAAGCAATTGCCAAAACTGCAAATCTTTTAAAGAAACCCTTAGTTTTAGCACCTAGCAAATTAAATCTTAAAAATAATTTAGAATTAAAGCTAATGCAACAAAACGAAGCAATGGCACAGCCACAAGCCCCCGTTAGTAAGCCTGAATTAAATCTGCTTTTTGACGCAATTCCGAAATTTGGCCCTGGTGATAACCTGTCAATTTTCATAAATGAGGTTGACAGCTTACTCGCCCACTTAGCAGGGCGCCTTACCCCCGACTTAGAGTACGTCACAAATGTGACCCTTCGCTCGAAAATCCAGGGTGAAGCAAGAGATTTTATAGCTTGCCAGCAGGCCCTAACATGGCCGGCAATACGTGTTAGCCTTCTGCAAAAATATGGGGACCAGAGGTCTGAAGAATTGTTAGGCGCCGCACTAACAAATTGTGTACAAGCCCGTAACGAATCCTACATGGATTTTTACTCTAAACTTATGAAAAGATATAACGAACTAATCCAAAACATAACACTTAATAATAACGATAATGCCCTTCTAAATTTCAAAAGATTAGAATACGGTAAGAGATTGCTAAAAACATTTGTTAATGGAATATTGGAACCCCATAGAAGTTATTTATCCCATTTTGAATTAAACAATTTGGAAGACTGTTTAAATAAATGCCGTATTTATGACAATCAACAACAGGAATGGGAGTTTAGCGAGTACCTCCGCAAACCCCACGCTAATAATTATCAACAAACCCCTAAACCTCAAACATTTAATAATCCTGCTCCTAACAATCTGAGGCCCACAAAACCGGTAACACAGGTACCTTACCCTACAGGACAGACTTACCCTAGACCAATACTACCCTACCCGACAGGACAGACGTACTCTAGACCAGCACTACCCTACCCGACGACAAACTCACCCTAATAGACTGGCACTGCCCTATCCTACACAAAATAGACACAACTACGGTTTCCAACGCCCACCAGTTCAAACGAACCAAAACAGAAATTATTTACCCAACCAGAACCTCCACAAAAACCCATTCGAAAGGCCCCCATCACAACCTAAACCCACGCCAATGTCAGGCGTGTCAGTGAGACCAAACTCAGCCATGAGGAGATCTTATCCCCAAAATTACTTCCATCAAAATTTGGCCAGACCAGGCCAGTATTTCAGCCAAGAGCTGAGGAACATGGAAAGCGACCCTAACTTAGAAAGCCAACCTGACCACTACTACGGTAACTCTGAGAATTATACTGACTGTTACTATCTTGAACACGATTATGACGAAACACTGGAACAACCCTCTTTCGAAACTGAACCCATAATCGATCTAAAAGACACAGAAACTGAAAATTTTCGGCTAGATGCCTCGGAATAGTAGATCTTAACTGTTTAAACGACCCCAAGCCAAAACTGCCTTATTTTTATCTGCCCACATTAGATTTAACTGTATTGATCGACTCAGGAGCCTCCGACTCTGTTATAAATCCTAAACCTGCATTTCAAAAATTTTCTGATTATCTGTATAAGGCCCCTTTCTCTATAACTGGTCTCCAAAAAACCATTATAGCAGACGATAACATTTGTTTCCCCTTACTAAATGAATTTGGCATTTGTAGTGACATAAACATGCACGTAGTAAATTGGCATCCAAAATTCGATGCATTACTTGGCAGCAAGGATATGAAAGCCCTAAATGCAAAAATTGATTACGGGAAAGGCATTTTAGAAATTAACGACTTAAAAATACCCTTCGCATTAGAATACACCAACCTCACTATAGACACAATCCCTTCCAAAAATACAAACTATCTAAAAGTCCCAGTTACAATCCACCAAGGAGAAGTAATAGTACCCGAAATACCCCTTTCTGAAAATTTTTCTATACCTGAATCTATCGCTGTTGCAAAAGATGGATTTTGTGTGTACCCTCTAGATATTGACTTGAACAACCAAATATCTTTTACGGAAAGAATACCCGTCACACCCCTGTTCGAAGCAGAAATAACCTACCCACCAAACAAAAAAGACAATACTTTTCAGATCGAAAATCACATACGAGTTTCTCACCTAAACCCCGAAGAGAAAAAGAAAATAATTGATTTGTGCAAAAAATACTCAGATATATTCCATAAAGACAACGAACCCCTAAGCGTAAGCAATACTGTTCAACACCATATACGTACCACAACAGAACAACCCGTTTATGTCCGTCCCTACAGACACCCTTATGCAATGCGACAAGAAATTCAAAATCAGATTACAAACCTGTTAGAAAATAATGTCATAAGACCTTCTATCTCACCCTACTGTTCACCCGTTTGGCTAGTCCCAAAAAAACTAGATAATTCTGGAAAACGCAAATATAGGATGGTAATTGATTTCCGCCGTCTCAATGAACAAACAATAAGCGACAAATACCCAATACCCCGTATAGACGAGATATTAGATAACTTAGGTAAATGTTCATACTATTCAACCCTTGATCTTTCACAAGGATTCTTACAACTCGAAATGCACCCCGATAGCATAGAAAAAACCGCATTTAGCGTAAACAATGGGCACTACGAATATCTTCGTATGCCCTTCGGTCTAAAGAACGCCCCAAGCACCTTTCAAAGGGCTATGGACACCGCTCTAAAAGAATACATTAACGACTTCTGTTTAGTATACATGGACGATATTATTTGTTTCTCAAAATCCCTACATGACCACTTAATTCATCTTCGAAAAATATTTGATAAACTTAGAGAGTTTAATTTAAAAGTTCAAATTGACAAAACAGAGTTTCTACAAAATGAAGTACCCTTTTTAGGCCATGTTATCACCCCAAATGGCGTAAAACCTAACCCAAATAAAATTGTTGCAATAGAAAAATTCCCATTACCAACTACACAAAAACAAATCAAATCATTCCTAGGCCTTACTGGATTTTATAGAAGATTCATACAAAATTATGCTTCTATAACCAACCCTTTCACAAAATGTCTTAAGAAAAATGCCAAAATTAACCCCAAAGATCCCGACTATGTACAAGCTTTCAATAACTTAAAAGAATTATTATGTAACTCCCCAATATTAACCTACCCCGACTTTACGAAAAAGTTCACTCTTACCACAGACGCATCTAATGTGGCAATCGGTGCCGTACTTTCACAAGACAATAAACAAATTTCCTTTTACTCCCGAACCCTAAACGAAACAGAACGAAAATACTCAACTATCGAAAAAGAACTACTAGCCATAGTTGACAGCACAAAAAATTTCCGACCCTATCTCTATGGACGTAACTTTGACCTAGAGACTGACCACAAACCCTTATGTTGGCTTTACACAACCAATGATAACAACTCCCGTCTCATGCGATGGAAGTTAAAACTAGAGGAATACTCCTTTAAGACAATTTATAAAAAAGGAAAGGACAACGTAGTAGCAGATGCCCTTTCACGTGTAGAAATTCACAATCAAGAAACTGACCTAAATACCAATACAGAAGACAATGAATCAATAGTACCTAATATAGATGAACTCCCACAGCTAACAGACGCTGACTTAGCTGAAATAGCTGCAGAATCTCCTTTAAGCATAAACCTTGACAATGACAATGATTCTGTTATCGAAACAATTCATTCAGGACAAGAAGATAGTAACTTTACCGGACCACTTTTAACAGACAGACAAGTCAATACTTTTCCCAACCGAATAATAATTAGACTAGGAGATACTTACAAAAGACGTATAACACGCCCCTTTAATAAAAATACACATTTTGTAACCCTTAATCGCAGTTCCATAAATGAAAATCTTGAAACGTTGTTAAAAGACATAATAGCCCCCAATAGAGTTTACGGTATATTTCTCATTGACAAGGAATTACAAAATACACTATGCACCATAATGACAAGCTTACTTAACAAATCTGTTAGAATTTACATCTCAAAATCTTATTGCAAAGACGTTACAGAAATTCAAAGTCAAAAGGAAATAGTGGACGAGTATCATGATAAAACCCACACAGGAATTGTCGAGACTTTAAATCAATTAAAATCCAAATATTATTGGCCAGCCATGAAAGCGACAATAACCACAATAGGCATGACGAAAGTTTTTCAAATCGTTTTCCATATGGTGGGTACGCATTTACTATATACGAATAAATCATTATTTCGATATTATACTTAAGATTAACGAAGTCTAAGCAATTTTTCTAATATTTTTTCAAATAGCGCGCAAAAACGGCTCGCAGTGTCATGGCGACGGGTCTGACGTCACGCTTTGGTAAACATCAATGTGTCAATGTGTAGTCAGTGAAGTGAATAAACATTGCATACATAATTCTACCACTATAGCTTTTAGCTGCTTTAAAAATGAATAGTTGTGTTGGCGTCTCAATCCACACTTGCCATTTTTTATTTTAGGACAAGCCTTCGGCCCTCATCGCTATTCCCAAAATGTTCAACTATTAACCGGGTACTTTTTGTAAAATTCATCAAAATCTCAGTTTCCAAACTTTTTCGATTTCCCCCCTTTTTGAGGCCCATAACTAAAATTTTCGGAAATCCAGAAATACGGGTCCTGTAAAATTAATTTCAGAATCTAATTCCCCACTTTGGACGTTGTGGGACAAACACGAATTTTTCGAAAAATTTCATGTACCGATTTACCGGGTAATTTTTCTGAAATTTTGAATTTCCTTTTACACGTGAACTATACTTTTTGCCCATCTATAATAATCTATCCAAATCTCAATTTCTGAAATTTTTAGATTTCCCCCCATTTTGGGCCCCCTTTTCAAAATTTTAAGAAACCCCGAAATAAATGTCCCTTTAAATGTTGAATAAAACATACTTGCCGAATTTTAGTGCAATCGGCCCAAAACTGGAAATCCAAAAAAATTTGGTACCGGGGTTTTTCAGGTACCGAAAATCGAAAAAACCCGAAACACATCAAGTAAATTTTAAACCGAAGTACCGAAGTGACGTTGTGGGACAAAAACGAATTTTTCGAAAAATTGCATGTACCGATTTACCGGGTAATTTTTCTGAAATTTTGAATTTCCTTTTACACATGAACTCTCAAAAAGAAAATCTCAAGTTTCAAAATTTTTTTTGTTTTCCCCCCATTTTGGGCCCACTTTTCAAGATTTTGGGAGACCCCGAAATAATTGTCATTTAAATGTTGAATAGAACATACCTGCCGAATTTGAGTGCAATCGGCCTAAAACCGAAAATCGAAAAACCCCGAAACATGTCAAGTAAATTTTCAACCGAAGTACCTTCACACAAAGTTTCATTACCACCCTTCAATTGGTTTTCGAGTTATGATTTTTGAAAATGTTCGTTGGGGTTTCGCCGTGCAAGCTTTAACCATTTATCTCTTATAATTTTCTTCTTTGGAACATGTACAAACACCTTGTCGGGTGTTCTTATTGATGTGTTTTTACATTGTGGTACGGCACACCACTTATAAACTTTAGAATTCATTTCAATTAATAAAATAACAATTTAAACGCGTAATCACTGCTAAGACACAACAAAACACAGCTTTGTTTTACATTACCGTGACGTCATGAGCTGTGATTGGTGTTTCAGTCAAAATGGCCGATAGCATTATTTTATACTTTTATTTTACTGAAAATCTTATTAATCTCATTTTTTTTACTAAAACTAAATTGGTTTTTTATATCCTCTTAACATGTATTTCACCTCAAAATTGTTAAATCGTTAATTATTTGATACTGTCGTCACGCCTATTATCAACAAATGTGAAGTTTGCCTCCAAAGCAAATATGAACGCAACCCTTATAATTTAAAATTTCAAGGACCCCTTCTATCCAAAAGACCGTTTGACATAATTCACATAGATACTTTCTCTTTCCAAGATAACAAATTTATTACAATCTATGATCTATTTTCAAAATATGCGCAAAGTTATCATCTCAAGGACAAAAACGCACACTCTGTGCTAAACAGCCTACGACAGTACTTTACCCATCACAATATACCCCGAAAAATAGTTACCGACCAAGGTAAAGAATTTAATAATAAAGTTGTCATCGAATTTTGTAAACTTTACAAAATCGAGCTACATTTCACGACCGTGAACAACCCTTCATCCAATAGCCCAGTGGAAAGATTTCACTCCACACTAATCGAAAGACTTCGAGCTTTACGAATCAAAAACCCGACAGACCCACCTCCAACTCTCTTAATCAGTGCCCTTTTAATTTACAACCAATCAATCCATTCATCCACAGGATGCTCACCTTTCACCCTTCTTTATGGCCCTTACGACCATACCATCGACTATGAACTCGACATGAATATTTATGAACGGTACAACGAAAAAAGACGACAAGAATTACTCCCCTTTTATGAAAATATTTTCCTTAAAAACAAAAATATAGCCCAACAAGCCCTCGACAAACGCAACGATACTCGTACAGAACCCCCAGACTTGACAAACCGCGAAGTTTTCGTAGAACGCAATAGACCCCGAAAAACTGACCCCCCATTTCAGAAAATAACCGTGTCCCAACAAAATGACAATCAAATAACAGGTAACACAGAAAAGAATAGACAGACTACAGCTAACATTCGTACGGTAAAAAGACTAAGACAATTACCCCGTTCTGACTTACAGATTACTAATAACCCCCAGCCTGGGACTTCAAGTGACCCAAATCACGACTAACGGATTTTTTGAAGAACCCCTTGGTCCTGCCCGACTCCTTGACCACTATCACAAATTCCTTTTTACTATTAACCTCACTACCTTAGAAAATTCTTATGTAACCCTAAAAAGAAATGTAGACCAATTAACTGTTAGAATAAATAATTTCGATAACAAATCCACCCCTTTAGTTCGTAGTACACTTGTAGACTTAAGTAATGAAACGGATAATATTAAGTTAATTTTAAGTAAACTTTATAAAAAACGTAGTAAAAGAGGTTTAGTAAACCTTTTGGGAAAAACTATTAAATTTATCGCCGGGAACCCAGATAATGACGATTTAACAGAAATTAACAAAAATCTTCACCTTCTATTTGAAAACCAAAATACTGATATGATTCGCATAAACAAATTTATTACTTTTGCTAATAATATTTCTAAACGCATAGCTGATGACCACCAAATTTTAAATTCAAATTTAATAAATAGCCAAGCTATTGTCAATAATATTCTACAAAAAGCAGATAATTCTATGGCTCTCATCCGAGAAATGTCCCATTGCCGATCCCTTATCACCTCCCTAATGTCTATCGAACGAACCATAACTCTGGCTTTAGCAGGTGTGGCAAATTTGGAGATTCTCTCCCTATCAGAACTGGAAAGTTTAGACGAATTTCTCATAAAAGCATATTCGCCCTCTCAATTAATTACATACAACAAAAATCATCTATTTGAACTCCTAGGGTCTACTAAAATTAACGTCGCATCGGTTAACGAATTGCTAACCCTTCTCCTAAAAATCCCTATATTGAAACCCTATACCTTAGCCTACTCCCAGGTCTACCCAGTACCAAACCCTAACAACTTTATCATCGCTGCACCAGCCAAGTTCCACCTAAGAATCGACAATACATCCTTTTGGACAGACGAAATGTGCCAAATCGTAAGCCGAACTACCCTCTGCCTACAAGACCCAAAACCAGATACCTGTGACTTGCCCAACTTGACTATGTGCAAATTAGTGAAAGTGATTAACCCATACAAATTAGTCGTACAGTTACAAAACCACCAACTTCTAGCAATATTTAAAAGCTCTACTGAAATTACTGAAGACTGCCACGGACTACTCCATAAAACATCAATTTCTGGCCCTAACCTACTTGACTCAGTGTGAAACATAATAATTGGAAACTCATTATTTCATTCAACAACTCCAGTATTCCGAATTCCAGTACCGACCTACGAACTTTTAACTGTCTACTCAAACAAAACGATCCAACTCAATCTAAAGCACCTGACTGAACCAGCCGATGTCTTAAGAGAAGCCATGAATATTGCAGACTTCCCAAATCTTCTACAACCCCTACCTCAAACTGTCCACTTTGTTACTACCACCATGGTAGCCGCTACTTTCAGTATACTGCTGGTATTTTTATGTTATTTCAGGAGAAGAATCATTGAACTGTTTTTACATCCGCGACAAATCGTCACCATTGAAGAGTCAACCAACGACGAGGACGTCGTTTCTTAAGGAAGGGAGGAATCACATCCAAACCCCATTCATTCCAATCCAATACCAGTCAGCAATGAACAGTCAGCAACAAATCCAACAAAACTCCTCAACGCAAGGCCGCAGCCAGCATTCATTGTCGAATCGCCTAACCATTTACTTATATTGTTTAAATTGTCATTATCTATTATATTGTTTAACCTTTTTTAAAACGTCTTACGAAACCTTCTTCATTTAATTATATGATAACGATAAATATATAAGAAGCACTTACAGTATCTTTGTGAGGTAGCAGATCCTTTCGAATACGAAAGAAGTTTTTCCCAAACTGACGTAATCCTTTTACAAAACGTTTCTGAAAAGAAAAAAAAAAACTTTGAATAAGAGCTTCTAATTCATTCAAATCCGCCTCTATAGCCTAGACGTTCAGGCGTTGGACGCTTGAGTCAAAGGTCCGGGGTTCGAACCACGGTGCATGCACAATTTTTTCTGGTCAAAAATTGATGCATAGGTTTAAAGGTAATTTAAAAATTCTAAGTTTATAATTGGGAAGCTGCAAGTATTTAAAAATATATATATATAAAAAAACAAAAATGCCTAGCAACTCAACCTGTGTTCTAAGGCCTTTTCTGAAGAGAGGCCTATGCTCCAGGAGTGGATTTACCATGGGCTGGGAAAAAAAATCATTCAAATAAAAAGCAATAAAATTTAAGTGGTAATTGGGCTTTACACATCTTAAAAGATGAAAAAAATTACTGGATGATGTACATAAGTACGATAGAAATTCATTTCCTTCTTGAGCATAAAAAATACAGTTAGCAAAACAATGTGATTAATAAAACAGCCGAACAACTTTGATCTCTGAGGAAACATTTATTTATTAAGGGAAAGGTCAACCCCCAGAAAGTGCAGCTGGGAAGATGAGACAGGTCAACGAAAAGCATGAGACTGTTTCGCAATTATGAAGGCCAAAAAGAGTGTGTATGAACAAGGCATAGTAACCCTTGAGTAGTTATGGTATCGACTAATTTATAGAGCCCTTTTCGAAAGTGGTTGTAAAAGAAGTTGGGCATGCGCAGAGAACTTCCCATAAGGCTAGTAAAAATGGCCGCATGAGGACCTTTTGATGAATTGATTCCGGCCGCAAAAATAAGATGATATTTTTACACATGATTATTATATCTACATGAAGTTTTTTTTATATTATCTCCTAACCTAATTTATCATGTTCAGCAAATACTTACAATTTCCTCTTCGGACCATTTCTTTTCAATGCCCTTGGGGACGGGGCATTTGACTAGAGCCTGTAATGCTTTTCCTGGGTCATATCCAGAAGCGTGTAACTAGAAAAAAAAGATGAAAATTTATGTAATGTATGTGCAATGAATTTTTTTAGATTTCTCTTTATTGATTTTTATTTTTGGTACAAAGAAGGTAAACTGTACCGATTCTGGGCCTTTTTTTATTCACATTGTTTATTTGACCTTTTTTGTGTTTTCAGAGAACATCACTGCATACTTGGTTACAAAATAAAAATAATTCCGTGAAAAAATGGCATTTTATCATATTTTTTATTGCTGAATCACTATCCGATTGTTTGGTGTTAGCCCGCCAGTGTTCCAATGAAAAAATATTGTTTACGTTTTAGTTCGGTCAACCTCCATTGTCAGCCTTAAATATTGTTTTAATTTTTTTATTTAATGTTTGACTGGACTGATATAATTCTGTTCTGAATAGTTATTTCAGTAAGCGCACATTTTCAGTAGTTGAGACATTGCCTAGTCACAATTACCGAGATATTTGTGATATAACTGTTGTTGTTACGAACTGTTCAACTCAAAGAAGTTCTAGGGCTCAAACCAAAAACTACTCATTTGGATCTCCTGACCCATTTTGGTTTCTTGAAGGCTGAGGTTGTGTGAAATGTCAACAGGAAAGATTTGTTTGGGTGGTATTAGCACCTCTGGAAGTGACCATAGCAGGTGCCAAGAAAGGAAAAGGAACTCGATGAAGGGTCTCTAGTCATAATTCTGTCATTTATGCCGAAAAGAATGGGGGACTTTAGAAATTTAAATTTATTTCTTTGAGGTCTGAGACGAGGTTAAGCCATTGACAAGTTTATTAAGCTTACGATTTGTTTTATACCTACAATAGACTAAAAGCAGTTTTCCTCTTATAAAAAATTTATTTCAGTGATGATGGTTTCCCTAGCGTAGTTTTATCAATGCACTCCCATTCTACG
>JAOCMZ010066642.1:0-10279 GCA_026546615.1 Paleozoanthus reticulatus
AATAAGAATCAACACAGTGCTGGAGGAAACATCCCTCTCAACAGAAAAATGCAAATTCGTGATTGAGGCTAAGGATAGCCCAGATAGTGTAAACATAAAGGGGGATTTTGCGGTAAAGGACTTACCCCTAAGGCTGAGAGCAAGGACCTGGGGAAAGAAGGCAAACCAGTGGCCACACCTTAGTGAATTCCCAGTCAATGATACTAAGGATGATAGAATATCTATGATCATAGGTTGCGATCAACCGAAGGCACACTGGGTGATAGAAACTCGAATTGGCAACGAATCCCAACCATTTGCCATGAAAACACCTCTAGGTTGGATATTGTTGGGACCAATGGAAGCGGGGACAATACATTCAGTTAACTACACCAGTGTACAGGACGAACCAGATAAGGAGCCCCTAGAAGAATTAATCATGACATTGTTCAACAAAGAGTTCGAGGATTTGGGAAGTAACGAGCGAACCTTATCAGTGGAGGAAAGGGAAGCGGTAACCATACTAGAAACAGGAACAGTAAGGGAGGAAGAGCGATATACAGTACCATTACCTTGGAAGTCATTTCCTCCCGCACTGGCAAACAATAGAGGCTACGCAGTAAAGAGGTTACAAGGACTGAAAAGGAAATTCCAAGCGAACCCTATGTTGAAAGATAGATACAATGCTATTATTCAAGACCACTTGACTAAGGGCTACGTAAAGAGATCAGAAGACTTAGATGAGGCATCAGATAAGACGGGTTGGTATATTCCGCACCACCCGGTCTTCAACCCAAAGAAACCGGACAAACTAACAATAGTATATGATTGTGCTGCTAAGTATGGAAATAGATCCTTGAATGACTGTCTACACTCAGGGCCGGATTCAATAGCTAACTTTGTGGGAGTACTAATCAGATTCCGGAAGATGCCTGTTGCCATTATAGCAGACATCGAAGAAATGTTTCTGCAAGTTAGACTAAATAATAACGACCAAGAATACATGCGATTCTTATGGTGGCCCGATGGGGAACTGCATTAAGAACCGGTTACCTACAAGATGATAGTACACCCATTTGGAGCAACATCTTCTCCATTTTGTGCTAATTTCGCGTTGAGACGGACAATAGAAGACAACAAAGAGTGTCTGAGTGCAGATGCCCTGAGAATAGCCAGAAGAGACGTCTATGTGGACGATTGTATAACGTCGGTTCAAGACGTCGACACAGCAAGAGTAATAGTACGAGAGCTGAAAGGAGTCATGGATAAGGGTGGTTTCCGGCTGAGAAAATGGTTATCAAACAAGATAGAGGTCCTAGAAAACATCCCTGCGACAGACTTATCCCAGAAGGCAAAGTTGTTAGACGGAAGGGAGACATTAATAGAACGAACCTTAGGCGTTGAATGGGACGCTTTGAAGGATGTACTAAGGTTTAGTTTCGAAGACCAAGGGAAAGAAAACACCAGAAGAGGGATACTGAGCACTATCGCATCTGTGTTCGACCCGTTAGGATTGTTATCACCAATCGTTATGACGGCTAATGTGCTACTTCAAACCTTGTGTAAAAGGAAGATGGAATGGGATCAGCCATTGGAAGAAGTAGAACTGAACCAATGGACGAGATGGAAAACCAATATGAAGAATCTGCACTCACTAATGTTTCCCCGCTGCCTGATGAATGAGCACAACCCAACTGCTTGTGTACAGTTGCATATATTCGCGGACGCTAGCGAGTCGGGTTACGGTGTAGCCGCCTACTTAAGGACTGATGATGGCCATGGGAAGGTCAACACTAACTTATTGATGGCTAAGGCTAGGGTAGCTCCAGTGAAAATAGTCTCCATACCGAGGTTAGAATTGAGCGCTGCAGTATTAGCAGTAAGAGTTGGTAAACTAATCATGAAAGAATTCGACTCTCCCCTAGAGAAAGTTCGCTACTGAGTAGATTCAACGATAGTATTGAGATATCTGCATAACACTACCTCTAGATTCGCGACATTTGTGGCCAATAGAGTTCAAGAGATTCTGGAATCATCCAAGGTAGACCAGTGGCGGCACATCCAGTCGGAGCTTAACCCAGCTGATTATGCATCTAGAGGTATGTCAGCTTGTGATCCAAAATTGACAATCTGGATGAACGGTCCGGAGTTTCTGAACTCGGTAGAAGCAAAGTGGCCAGTGAACATCGTGCCACCGCCAGGTGAAGAAGAGTTAGAAACCAAGAAGATAGTGTCGTATTCACTGAGGGAGATAGAGCCAGCCATGGATCGCTTGCTCAGCTATTACTCCAGTTGGCATCGAATGACTAGGGCAGTGGCATGGATGACCAGATTTAAGGCATACTTGCGCACTATGGCAGGAAGAAATTGTGCAGTCAAACTAGGCAATTTGAGCGTCGAGGAGATAGACGCAGCCGAGTTGAATATACTGAAGTATGTACAGAAGACAACTTTTCCGAGTGAATATAATGAAGTGCTGAAGTTGGACAAACACGATAGTGGATTCACATGGCGAACCAGTAGGTTAAGGAAACTGTGCCCCATAGAAAAAGATGGACTGCTGGTAGTAGATGGCAGGTGCAACTTGGCATCTATGAGAGACGCAAGCAAGTATCCTATTATACTGCCTAAGGACCACCAAGTCACCACTGCTGTTATACTATACTATCATAGGAAAGAAGGACATGGGGGTGTAAGCCATACCTTAACAGCCATACGAGAAAGAATGTGGATACTACATGGAGGCTCCACAGTGAAAAGAGTCCTTAGAAAGTGTCTAGTTTGTCGGAGATTGAATGCCACCTCTTCAAATCAGCAGATGGCTAGTCTACCACTAGAACGGGCTGGAGATGGATGGTACCCGTTTCAGTATGTGGGTCTGGACTACTTTGGACCGTTCCAAGTCAAACGTGGTCGGCTGGTGGAGAAGAGATATGGGTGCATCTTTACATGTCTGCAATGTAGGGCCATACACCTAGAGATAGCACAATCGTTATCGACGGATTCCTTTATATTAGCCCTAATGAGGTTTGTAAACAGGCGAGGCACCCCCAGGGAGATACTGAGTGACAATGGGAGTAACTTTGTGGGAGCCGAGAAGGAGCTTGGTGATTGGTTAGTAAGGTTGGACCGAACAAAGATAGGGAATACGATGACCGAAAAGAGGATAACATGGAAATTCAACCCACCCCTAGCCAGTCATAGGGGGGGCGTATGGGAAAGAATGATTCGGTCAGTCAGGAAGATTCTTAATAGTGTGGCTGGGAGGAGTAGCTTGGATGAGGAAATGTTGTGGACGTACCTTACCCAAGCTGAACGCATAATAAATGATCGTCCACTGACAGGGGTACGAAATGAGCATGGAGAGCCCGCGCCCATCAGACCTAGCGACTTATTACAGCCAAAAAGCAAGGAGTTTATAGCCATTAACTTGCCGCTGAACCAGCTAGTAGAAAGAAGATGGCGTATAGTAAACGGACTGACTGCTGAGTTTTGGAAGCGTTGGAAGACTGAATATTTGTCAACGTTACAGGAAAGACAGAAATGGACGACGAAGCACCGAGAACTACAGCCTGGAGACATAGTGATCACAGAAGTGGAGTCGACTCCCAGAACGTATTGGCCGTTGGGACTGATCACCGAAGTGATTACGGATGGAGATGGAAAGGCACGGACAGTATTAATGAAGACTAGCAGTGGAGTTATAAGGAGGGACATAAGGAAAGTGTATCTATTGGAAGGCGTTGGAGGATTCAATATCGACTGACGAAGATAGGAAGGAAGCCGCAGACGAGACAACATAGAACGGATGGGAGAATCAGGTGGCGAACTTGGCAGGAGACTATCCCCGAGAGGTCAGAACGCAATCTAACAGGCAGTGTCGTCCCGATAGCATGAGTAGAAATGTCTGCGTCATTTCGGGGGGCGGTGTAGAGGACGACAACTGATGCCTTAAAGCAAAGTCAAGCTGAAACATACTGCGGATGAAGATATCTAGTGAGTTTGGTCATGGATAGTCTACAACTACTGACAACCGACACAAAGATATCAGAAGTAACGTGTTTGCCAATTTATTCAGGACTTTAACCTTGTGATTCTGACTTGATGTCTGATCCTGTTTTATTTCTCTCTACCCATAGACAGGTAACTCCTGACGACCTGGAGAACAGAACGGAAGTTGCGCGAGATCAAGTCTGCTGTATTTGTGTATATATTTATTCCCCAATTCCCCTTAATGTAAAAGTCCCCCAATTTGTGCTCTTTGTTTGAATGACGGCCCCTGGATGATGAGCGCCAGCATGCCGTCCACCATTCGTTTCGCCTACTCGCCATCGTACGCTTACATTCCTATTTTGTGATAGACTCGTTATAGAACTCGTGAACCGTCACTGTCAAGGTATGAACGTATAGAATGTACCTTTCATTAATCTTTGTATTACATAGAACACTCTTTGATCAGTTTGTGTATAAAAGAAAACTTGTTTCTTTAACCCATTCGTTGACTTGTCACTTTGCGTGTCGAGGAAGATCAATTTATAGAAAGAGAGTCTCTGGCCGGTTAACTTGGTCGAAGTTTCATAGATAACGAGAAGAGTGATTTATAGAAGCAAGGCGCGGAGAACGAATCAGCCAGTTACAGTTCTTGACATTGGTTCAAGTTCTAACAATTTCGGCAAGAGTCGTTTGGAACTGAATTTCAACTGAAAAGCGGATTGATATTGCTGTGATAAGACAGCTATTATTGCAACTAAATAGTATTGAAGGTGTCTGTGCTTGTCGCAGAACCTAATTAGAAGCAGTTATCAACCGTTATCAACGTTGAAGAATCAAGATTCAAATTCGAACAATTATTGAATCAAGTCGCTGAATTCTACAGGATATTTATGGAATCCAACGCGCGCGTTTCGAACCTGCACGCTCTCTCCTCTCTCATCTTCACTCTGTGCAAAATCGTCTCCAACTAACTACGTGTACTATTCTGGCTATTCACGAACTCATCCTACTACAGAATTACGGAAGCTGACCAACCCAAAACAGACCTGTCGACGACATCGAACAAACCCAGGTCCTGTGTCCAGCTCAACGGAGTCTAGCACTTGACAAACGGCTACCCTAACTGCAAGTCTTGCACTCTTTTCATTGTATTTAGCTGATAACTCCGGTAAAATATTGGTGTTGTGCCTGTCTAGTCACTACCCTCTAGATAGACTTACAATAATATTGTTATCCTTTCATTAGCTGTCACTCATCACTATATACTCTCACATAATTCCTAATATTATCGTAATATATCATGCCTAGGAAGACTAATACTACCCCTACCAAACCAGGGTCGCTAGGGTCCCCCACGGCTCCCTGCTCCTCTTGCAGACGAACTGTCTCTAAAAATATGAATGCTTTACAATGTGACAGCTGCTCCTGCTGGGTGCACCTTAGGTGTGACAAAGTTGTAAGCTCTGAAGCCTATAAGCTTATCCGTGACCATGAATGTGAAGCGATATTTTATTTATGCCCCACTTGCCGTAGGCCATGTGGGCTACTTAAATTGTCTACACCCGAGCCTAGTCCCCCAACTAACACTGAAAACATTACTGACTCGGGGAACTCGTTAGATAAACCTAGCTCCCAGGACTCCACCATTTTACTACTGGCTCCTGAACCTCTGAGAACCTCAGAAGCTCATGTGGCCACGTCTACCATCGATCCCCCGTTAGGTTCTGTAAGTATTCCCTCAGTGGGTACCCCTAGTTGTATTGAATCGCAGTCAGACCACCTCTCTCCCCCTAGCCAGTCCGATATCCTTAACCACTCGACCAAGAGCACTCTAAACGATAACTCACTTAACGTCACTCCTCCCCTTCCAACCTTAACAGATGCTAGTAAACTGGCCAACTCAGGTGTGGAAATCCCTGTGGAGAATAAATTAAGTCACCAGCCTGAATTTAACTCTGCATCAGTAGGCAAACGGAAACGCCGACCCATTAGGCCAAATAACAAACACCCATCTGCAGCCCTAGCCCCTCAATCTAATTCCTCCCCCACTACTATTACTGCACAGCCGAACACCGAACTGGCTCACAAGGCAGTGGGTACCACCTTTCCACTGACATCCAACCCCAAGCCACTGCACAACAACAGCGTCATAATCTTCAATCTCCAGGAGAGCTTGTCACCCTCTTTCCTAGAGAGAGAGGAACATGACAGGCAGTGCTGGTCATCTATCTGTAGAATCATTAAGGTGGCTGTATCTGCGGATACGTCGTTAAGGAGACTGGCCGGGTCCAACAGCCAATCACCTCGCCCACTTAGAGTAGAGCTACCCTCTAGCGAAGCCGCTCAGGCTGTACTCCTCCAAGCGGGAAACCTTCTTGACTCTGAGCTGAAACACGTTAATATACGCCCAGACTTATCAAGAAACGAACGAGAATTACTCAAGGATACCACGAAGAGATGTGAGCGTCAAATTGTCATTAGAGGCGTTCCTGAGTCGGATGACCCCCTCAATAGCCTTGATCATGACAAATCCCAATGGACCTTCATTAGGAACAAGCTTAACATAGACGGCTTAATTGCCTGCGATATTAATAGACTCCCTAGGCCTACTCACCTATCCACATCACTATCTCCTAGACTCCTTCGGGTTACTCTCACCTCCGCAAATATGGCTGCCGAAATTCTTCGTAACTGGCGAAGTGCCAGGGATAGATTACCACCGGGTATAATTATACATGCCTGTAAAGATCGGCTAAGCCGTGCAGACACCAGAAAAAATACTCCTCACTATGATTGTGAGCCGTCCTTGGTTCTCACCCAGCTTACACCCCAGGAACAATCAGTCTCTCCAGCAAAAAACGCACCAGTGCTGGTTCCCCAGGAGCCGGCACTCACTCTCTAACAACTCCCCCTCCACTATCCTCTTGCTCATCCCCTACGTCTGTCCAACTAAATGGACTTTACTCCAATGTCAGAAGCCTTAGACCCAAGCTGACTGAGCTTAGGGACCTGGCCGCTAACTTCAACCTATCTCTTATCGGTATTTCTGAAACTTGGCTAACAACAGATACACGCGACATTGAAGTCTCCATCCCCAGCATGAAAATCTACCGGGCAGATAGGAAGGGTAAGGCAGGTGGAGGTGTTGCCCTATATGTCCATGATAGCCTCAGATCCTCACCCCTTAATGACCCTACTCTTATGTCCTACCCTGAATCTCTGTGGGTCCGAGTCCACGGTGTAGATAGGGACACTGTGATTGGAATTATATATCGTGCTCCCTCATCCTCCCTTTCCGCTGACTCTCTACTTCTGGACTCACTGATGCGTCTCGACTCCTATCACCATATGAGGGTTATTATTATGGGAGATTTTAACCTCCCAATACCTCCCTGTAGTAATTACTCCAGGAACCCATTTAGAGACCGTCTCTTCTCGCTAATGTTGTCCCTTGGTTTTCAGGAGATGGTAAGGTCTCCTACTCGTTGGTCTGCTGACGGGGTAGCCTCTGCCCTTGATTTTATCTTCACTAACGAAGA
Source organism: Paleozoanthus reticulatus (assembly GCA_026546615.1). Taxonomy (NCBI): domain Eukaryota; kingdom Metazoa; phylum Cnidaria; class Anthozoa; order Zoantharia; family Epizoanthidae; genus Paleozoanthus; species Paleozoanthus reticulatus. The sequence continues at coordinate 7,512 of JAOCMZ010066642.1, forward strand.
AGGACTCATTGACAACCTCCAAGTATGTTCTCCTCTGGGGGGCGGCGACAATTGCTGTATTACCTTTAACCTCTGCCTTAATTCTACTACTCGATCTCTACCACAGAAACTGGTCCAAGACCATAGTAGGGCCGATATAGCATTACAGACCAGTACCCTCTCGGGCGTCGACTGGGATTTGGTCCTAGACGGTCTCGGTCCGACCGAAATGTGGCGTGCAATTTACACCATAATACGAGACGTAATAGACGAATCAACTCCCCTGTTCATACCTACACCTAACAGCAAAACTGACTGGCTAAGTAGCAGCGCGCGCAAACTGCGCAGACTCAAGGCTGCCTTATGGACCCGCCACCTCCATACAAAAAGTCCGGACGATTGGGAAGCTTACAAGCGAGCAAGAAACGCCTTCACTGCTAGAGTAAGGCGTGACAGAGCGCGCTTCCAGGACAAACTGGCGTCTCGTTTTAGCAACAACCCCAAGTCTATCTTCCGACATTTTGCCCGACTGTCCTCTGGCAGAAGAGGAGCACCGCAGTTAATATTGCCAGATGGTCAACCAGCCACAGATAAACAGGCAGCCTCATTGTTAGCCTATCACTTCCGCACTGCAATGAATCCTCCCTCCCCGCTAGAGTGCGTTAGTGAACCCGGAGCTTCCGAACTCAACAGCATTACTATCTCCCCCGGACAAGTCCTGAACAAACTTCAAAGGCTAAGACTCCATTGCTCTCCTGGCCCAGATAATTTGCCTGCTAGATTCTTTAAAAACTGTGCCTCTGTCCTAGTTGAGCCCCTTACACGTCTATTTAATTCCTCTCTTGACACATGTATCATTCCGGACGACTGGAAAGTCGCAACAGTGACCCCGGTATATAAGAAAGGTGATAAACACTCCCCTCTAAACTTCCGGCCTATAGCCCTCCTGCCGATAGTGTCTAAAGTCTTTGAAAGCATCCTTGACGATCAACTAAGAGAATTTCTCCTAGCCAAGCAGGTTATTTCCCCCCATCAGCATGGCTTTGTCAGAGGCAGGTCATGCACCACTAATCTATTATATAGCCAAGAAAGTTGGATGCGCCTTTTGAACCAGCACCGCGGTGTTGACGTAATTCTACTGGACCTATCAAAAGCATTTGACTCTGTCCCTCATGACATCCTTATTAGAAAATTGCATTTACTTGGTATAGGGGGCAAGATTATTGGTTGGCTTACTGATTATCTCCGAAATCGCCTCTTCCGTGTCAGGGTGAATGATGCTCTATCTGACCCGACACCTATCACCAGTGGCGTCCCCCAGGGCTCCATACTGGGCCCGCTGCTATTCCTGCTATTCATCAATGACCTACCATCTAAAGCGAGTGATGGTATTGCCCTTTTCGCTGATGATGTTAAGATCTGGGGACCGTGCGACAGCCCTAGTGAACTTCAGAGTCGTATTGACTCCATCACCAACTGGGCCTCTACTAACAGAATGGCCCTGAACCCTAGTAAATGTCGTCTCATAACCATAGGTAGTAACAGATCAAATTCTTACACACTTCACGGTGAAAACATACCTAGATCCGCGGTTGAGAAAGATCTGGGGACGTTACTTACCTCGAACTTAAGCTCTTCCCCAAACTGTCAGGATATGGCTTTACGAGCTAACAGGGCCCTCAATCTCTTATTACGTCAACTTGGGGGCTTTCACAAGAGCTCCTTTATAAAGATCTATACCGCTTATGTACGCACTCATCTTGAACTGAACATTCAAGCGTCTCCTCCCATCCTAACCAGGAACAGTCACCTAATTGAGCGGGTTCAAAGACGAGCCACTCGGCGAATTAAAGGCTTTGCCTCGAAAGCATACCCTGAGCGTCTTCGTGCCCTCAACCTATATAGCCTTTCATTTAGACGACTCAGAGTCGACATGATCCTCACACATTGTATACTAAACGACCCCAATCATCCAAACAGGGACCTGCTTAAACTTAGACAATCTGACTCACTAAGAGGTCATCCATTAGTTCTTGAGCAGCCGAGAGCAGTGTCCAAACTCCATACTCACTGCTTGTCAGTCAGAGTCCCCTTCATCTGGAATCGCCTACCCCAACCTGTTGTCACAGCCCCCTCTACCGAAGTGTTCAAAAAGCGCTTTGACGATTATGCTAGAGCTGGTGGTAAAGTATATACTCCGGCCTCCTTCTATGAAGGGAAAGTCTGGACTGGGGATCCGTGGGGCCAGTCCTAACGTCCTTTACAAATCATCCCACTCTGTCAGAATCATTATTATCATCACTGTTATTACTACCTTTATTTCACGTTAGAATCTATTATTACAGCTACAACTTATAATTGCTCCATCATTATTCGCTAGACCATCTTTTATACTGAATCATTTGTCTCTCCCCTTGCGCTCTGTCTCTCTCTCTTATGTAGAGTTTAGTTACCCTATCTTACCTTTACTTTCTCTCACTCTTCCTCTCCTTGGCAACACAACACCCCCATGACCAATATAGTTTTAGCTAATACCGATGACCAGTGTGCACACTATAGTGTGCAGCTATAGCTGCCAGCCAGTTAACCAATTGTCTTTTCTCCTTGAGTGCAGCCGCAGTCTCTTGGGTCTAATCCGATCAAGTGAAGCAGGTCACCAAGAAGCTCCCCAGCTTTCCTCAGCCTGACGAACAACATTGAACATTGAACCTATTCCATGTGAATGGGACCCTAACAGAGTAGGCTACTGAACGTTGTCGAGTTTTGACCAGGGGTTGTTGAAGTGTCAG
>JAOCMZ010077753.1:0-10120 GCA_026546615.1 Paleozoanthus reticulatus
TAGAACGCGCCCTCCACTAGGTAAGCTTTAAGACATTCCGGTCATCTTGCATGGTTTTCAACTCCCGTGGAAGGGCATTGAAGAGGGTCTCTTCTCCAAAATAAAAACAATGCAATCATGAATAAATACAAATGGAACTGTGAGAACTACTGTATACTATTCATATCAACAAATGCATCAACTTCAAATTGTGAACCATTTGCGTTTCGCAAGAGAACATTGCTGTCGTCTGCAAACTGACGAAGAGATTCACTCATCAAAGAATCGAACATATTGTTGACATAAACAACAAACAACAGTGGTCCCAAAACCGACCCTTGAGGAACCCCAACGGTCATGGCGACTGTTTCAGACTTCTCTCCCGCTACCTCTATAAACTGCTGACGATTAGAGAGGTAGCTATCGAATCAGCTCCATGCCTTTCCGCGAACTCCCCAATTATGAAGCTTATTTAACAAAGTGGTATGCTCGACCCTATCAAATGCCTTTGACAGATCCATGCACACCACTAACGCGTATTGCCCCGATTCAAAAGCTTTATAAACCCCTTCCAAAAACTTGACTAGTGTCGTGCACTTTGATTTCCCCTTACGAAACCCATGCTGGTTGTTAGACAACAGTCCGTAGCGCACCCAAAAAGCATGGATTCTTTTCGCCATAGCCACCTCAAATACTTTTGAGAGACTCGAAAGTAGTGAGATAGGCATGCACCGGGGTTTGAACCTGGACCTTTGGCTAGAGCGACCAATGCCTTAACAACTAGACTACAGGGGCGGTTCTTTGTGATTGGTTATTCATGTTCTATTTTCTGTAATTCAATTTTAAATACTTTTTTCTGATTGGTAAGTTTTTTTGAATAATGATTGTTTTTTGAATTATAGAAAAAGTATGTACCTTAATGTTATTGTTTAGTTCTGGTATTGCAATAATTGTGTTGTTCTATAACTACTTTCTAGTTGGAAAGTTTAAAGGCAAGCTTCATACCTCTTTTTTACTTAAGATTAAGACTTACGAATGCTGTTTTGGCTTGGTTCGTAAAAAGCATTTATTACAGCAGTATTGCCATTCAATTTCCAATCCGTTTTATTAATAGGCTTCCTCAAGAGATTAAATTCTTTTTCTGAATTAAACAAGGCTAGATTTAACTTATTTTCAAAATATTTCTCAGAATTTAGTTCCAACTTGTCAAAGTATTTTTCCAGGTTATTCACTTCCAAAATTTCGTCCGGGTAAGCGACATGAGCAGACATCACCTTTGCTTTTTCCAAAGCCTTGGCTCTGTAAAAAAAATAATTTTACACTTCTTTTTCCTAGCCCATGGTAACTATAGTTCTGAAGTATAGGCCTCTCATAGGAAGATGGTGTTGGCATTACATATATATATGTATGTGGCCCTTTACAACATACTTGGTACTTGGTTCCATCCATTCCACATCTTGCAAAATTTTCACAAATGCATGTCGAATGTCTTCAAACATTTCGATGGCCGCTTGTTTTGAATCCTTGTTAAAGTATTTGCTTACGTACATAGACCCAATAACAAGGGAAAGTCTGAAAGAAAAGAGTTCGGTGGTCAATGGAGATTGCGGTTTACGGTGTATTGCTGATTTGGGGTGTAGTTTTATTGCAACTGGGATCACAGGTTGAACTGTGTTTTATTAGGAATTCGTTTAACTGCTTTCGATAGTTTGATGAAAATGCTGACCAATTCCCAAAAGCAAGAGGAGCATCACCCTTCATTGGACCGGAACAGCTCAAGGAGACAAAATAATAAAAGGGAATCAATAAAGCAGTGCGAATAACAGAAAATAGAGCACACAATTGAGTGCCAGTCACATAGTATAAGCTTTCCAGGTTCTTCCAGAAAAATGTCCCGTGATGATTTTTACTCCCAATTCACTTTCAATCTCCCAGCTTATTCCCGAAATAAAGCAATGCTGAACATTTGTTTATCTGCCTCGTTGTCGATTATAAAACAATATTTTTACTTACCCACTATCTAAAACGGTAATACATTCTTTCCATCTTGCAAACTTCTTGGAATCATCCCTTTTGCCCAGTCTAATTTTGGCTTTTGTAAAAATCAATTGCCGGTTCCTCATTTGTTCATCCAGAAAGCTTACAGAGTCACTTACAACACGCCAGAGGGCATAATTGGCTTGAACCCTAAAAACAAAACAAAAAATAGTATTTAATAAATTTATCATTATTATTATTATATCGAATTGTAATCCATCCAAGATCGTTTAATTTTTTGGAAAGCTATAACTAATAATTAGTGGTATTATTGATATATTATTAGAAAAATTAAATTTATTTTATTTAACATAATTCAGCGTTTTTTTTTTTTTCATTTTATTCCATATCTTCATTCTGTGGTCAGATTTTCATATTTTAAAGCAAACAGGTTAGCAGTAGGCCTTTCGATTGCCTAGTATTGGTGTTTTTGTCAATTCTTTTAGAACATACTTCAAAAGACAAGCATTGATGCTCATTCAAGTCTCATTCAGATTCTAAACCAGCCTAAAAAAGGTGACATCAGGATGGCAGTCAGCATTCCATCGGATATCGGATTTCTTGAGGCAAATTCAGGTATTCCTACTTCATATTCCCTAAATTTAATGCATTAAGACTTACTCTCTACCTTTACCTACCCAGTTGCTTAAATATAGGGATTGATTGATGATTTTACAACTCAACAACAACAGGATGGCAGTCAGCATGCCATCGGATGACGCCCCCCGGGTTGGTTGAGGCAAATTCATGTATTCCTTCCTCGTATTCCCTAAATCGATCTTCTGGAACGAAACGAAATGGAAATGGTAGACACAACAATCAAGAGAAGAAAGTGGGGATGGATTGGCCATACGCTACGAAAGCCGGGAAACAGTGTCGAAAGGCAAGCTTTAGAATGGGACCCGCCAGGCAAACGAAGAAGAGGCAGGCCAAAAGAAACATGGAGGAGGTCAACCATTAAAGAAATGGCAGTAATGGGGAAGACTTGGCCCGAACTCAAAAGGAATGCTGCCGACAGATCGAATTGGAGGTTCTTGGTGGATGTCCTATGTTCCCGAAGGAACCAAAGGAATTAAGTCAAGACCTGTCGTAGTACTTTACTCAACATATTGTTTGATTCTCTTTTTTACACTTTTGAATTTATCATTTTGCTTATGACAACAGTATTATCAATTTGCCTAACTTCCCCCTTTCGTCTTCACTTTGTTGTGCAGTAATTTGGTATTTCTACCTGGTAATTTTATCGATTTCGACGTGCTCTTTCCGGATTCTAACTTTGCCACCTTGTATCTTTGCCTTTCGCCCCGCCAAATTGAAAAAAATGACGCCTAAAATAAGTTTTTTATAATAACTCCTTTCTGATGCATTTTAAAAGAAAAACACACCTATACAAAGTAATAGAAGAAAAAATTTTATTATATCTGAAACTTTTTTTCCTAAAACCAATATTTTGGCGTACGAGCTCCGAGAACTCTTCTCTTATTATGTATAGATGTGTGTTTCTTGTAAAATGCGTCAGAAAAGAGTTATTTTCAAAAAACTGATTTTAGGCATTTATTTCAATATGGCGGCGCGAGCGGCTAAGATACGAGGTGGCAAAGTTAAAATTCGGAAAGAGCTCGTCGAAATTTATCAAATTACCAATTTTCAAAACTCCCTGAAAACTTTCCAGGTAACCCCCCGACCAAATGACTAGACTATAGTTAAAGATAACAGGTTTTAACTTCTATTCATGATGCTATTAAATAGCGATGAGCAAAATTGGTCTTGCAAGAAAGCAAGACCAAGACCAAATGCACAAGACTGAACTAAAAGTCTCACTTTAGAACGTATCATCCCCTTTCTACATAATATCTCGTTCTATATTCATTTTCCAAAATTGAGATTTTTAGCGAAATAGACTCCTCAGCATATCTAATAGATGTTTTTGATAATTTTCCGAAAATGGCCATTTTGCATATACTAGGTTTACATAGAAAGGGGGCGATATATGAGGTAAAATATTTGTAACAACGTAGAACAAAACAATTTTGGTATTTTGAATCGTCCACTTCTTTTATTAAGTTTTAACTTTAAGAATAAAAAAAATTTACCACTGTTTGAAAAAAAAAAGCATGTATAAGAATGATTATATCGTAGTATTTCATTTCAGGCATTTTGTTTATTTATTGATTAATTTCAACACCTTGTGACCAATAGTAGGGTATTCTACAGTTTAAAAAAAAAATCCGTAATTTTAAAAAGATACCGGCAATAAATAAATCTTGGTCTTGCTTTGCTTATCACTACTATAAAATCCAACTCAATTACCTCTTGGGCGTATTACTGAGCAGCTCTTCCAATTGGTAAAAAAAGCTGGGAGCATTGACATTGACTACTTCATCGTTGTCAACGCTAATTTGGTCAGGTAATATCCGATTGATGTACTCCAGCCAAGGAATTGTTGGATATTTCTCTTGCAATTCTCCAATTCGCATTGGATTATACAGCTTGGTCTTATCACGACGTTCTTCGCGTGATATTGAAATCTAAAAATATAATAAATTATATACATTTTTTTGCTAGCTCATGGTAACTCTTCTGCTGAATGGTATATATATAGAGCGGTAGGCGAGGTTGTTGCACTACATTTGTGTTTTATAATATAACATTCAGAACAAAGAGCCTCTAACTTACTAACTAACTAACAATGTAGTAAAAGCGCTATCTAGAGATTGAGGTACTCCTGTTTTCCCAAAGCTACCGACACACTATAGGCATTACAATGGAAAGATCTCAATCTCCTCTAATATTGCTGAATATCTTTTCAAATGTCCATAATTTCCCACCAAGTGAAGGTTCTGAGGAGCAAGCCCAGGCAATTAGCGGAATTCCTGAACCTGCCGATTGACTTTCACAGCCAACAATCATAGTTAAAGATACTTACATTGGCAAGTTTGATTTCAAAAATCAGCGACTGCTTAAGTTCTTCTTCTGCACGAGATGGGTCGGCTCCCAAAATGATAGCAACGTCCACCATATATTCATACTGGGCTTTAACAATTTCATCTTCTAAACCTTTTATTAAATATTTTTGGTCAAGTTCCAATGTAGCTTGATCAATCTGTAAATTGAAAAACATTTTCTGAAATTTATTCGCTTCTTTATCTCACCCACTCGGTCGGCAAAGGTGGCGTTATAAGGCCAACACCCTTTTCAGCAAAAAATAGAAGAAAGAAGGTGATAGTTTGTATGTTTTCCCATCAAGATTGCTGGGCATTCCGGTATTTCTGCTATATCATTCAAATACTTACACCAATAGATCTAGTAGTGGAATTTTTATAATCAGTATCTACAAAAAAAGCAAAGAAATAATCCACTGAATAGCCAATATCACTGAATTTATAAACAATGTCTTTCCAGCTGAATGATCCTTCATCCCATTTATCCCCCTCAATAACTGGCCAACCACCAAACCTCTGTAAAATGTCGAGAAGTGGCTGACTTCCACGTTTTTCAATAATCTCTGGAAAATAAAATGAAACTTGTGACTCTTCATCCTTCTAAGAATAAGATTACTTATGGAAAAACATCAAGTTCCATTTCCAAAACTTTAATTCATACGCGATGAATTTGTAAAAAAGCACATGCGCACTAGCCACTTACCTGTATTCATGCAAGATTTATAAAAGTCTTTGGCTAGTCGGAAGGGTTTAGCATCGGTTGAAGAGATGGGCTCTTCAATGACAAGTTTGATTTGTTCTTGAAGTTTATCATCAAGATATGTGTTTACGTCTACCAATGAATCATCTTCGGGAATAATGGTTTCTTTTATAAATTTCCCACAAGCGAAATTGTAAAAATCATCACAAGGATTTACTGTTTCATCCATGTTTTCCCGAATCATGGAAGCTGAAAAATATTATTTGATTATTTTATAAGCTGATTAAGTCTATTGTACATCTTTTTGAGAAGGTCGTTTATAAATTCTGATTTCCAACTCCAAAAACATACTTCTTTTAACTCTTTTGTGGGTATATCCATACCCCCTGCGTGTTTCCAGTACCAGAATGACATCATTTGTTTACGGCATTTTGGCATGGGGTCATTCTGCTGGAACAAGGGATGTATTAATCCTGCAAAAAAGGGCACTTAGGGTTATTTTACGGAGACCTGGCAGGTCTTCTGCTAGATTATTGTTTAAGGAACTCGCCATCTTAACAGTGGTCAACCAATATATCTTGAATGGATTGGTTGAAATCCATGGTAGAATCGAAAATTTGCCCAAAGTCAGTCATCAGATTGGGACTAGGACGACAGGACATGTAGCAATACCGTTCCGCAGGTTGGCAATGAACAGGGATTGTTTTCCGTGTGTTTACATGAAGCTCTACAACGGCCTCCCAGGTGCCGTCAAAGCATTGAATGCGGTGAGTTGTCGTAAGTTTATCAGAGACCGACTCATGGACAATCCCTGCTACTCAATGGGTGAGTTTCTTCGATTTTAGGGTTAACTAATGGTGTCGGTGGTGCCCTTAGTAATGATAGTAAAGTATGATGAGAGTCTATTTGTTTGTTAACGATGTCTATCTGGCTTCGTGCCGGTGAAAGACTTACTGATTTATTATTATTATTGTTTATTATTATTATTGTCATAGCCACTTAAAAATGTTAATACGAGTAAAATAGGTTTGGACATTTAAAAAAAGTTAATATTTTTGGATATTAATGTACCATAAATGTTATTTTATTTTATTTTTGGGAATAAAAATATTCTGTATTTTAAAGTTATTATTTTGAAGTTGTTTTCGTAAAAAAACATACCTGCTCGAAGGCAACCATCGCTTGTACATACATATTTGGTTCCTGTTGTAGGATCAATTGCTTCGGTAGTTGGGTTCTTTGAACGAATATTTCTTCTGTGCACTGCCATTGGTTCATCATCTGTAAATGAAAACTTGCAATTGTTTGCTTGCTTAGAATAGATTCTAATTACTAAGTAGATGTAGCTATTTTTTTTTGGTATGATATAATTTAGATGTCGACAACTCAATCTGTGGCTTTGACTTGTAAACCATTAAAGTTGTCAATACAAGCATAAATCATAGGCAGACAAATAAAGAGTTTAAATATGTACTAGAACAAATTAATTATATATTTTTTGCATTTTGCGGGGTTTTCAAAAGGGTTTGAGGTGCTTAAAAATTTAAGTGTGTCATATCCATATCATTATCATATCATAGAAGAAGAATCCAACTGGCGAAAGCTGCAATGAGCCAACTGACAAAAATTTGGAAAGATCGACAAATAACGAAATGTACAAAATCAAGACTAGTTACTTCGTTAGTCTTTTCAGTTTTTCTGTATGCGTGCGAATCATGGGTGGTTAAAATGGCGGACCGGCGACGGATTGATGCCTTCGAAATGTGGATATGGAGACGCATGCTCAGAATACCCTGGACAGCCCGCCGTACCAACGCATCGATTTTGAATGAAGTCCGCCCCCAACAACGTCTTCCAAAGGATCCTAACATTCTTCGGCCACATCCAAAGGCACGACAACATGGAAAAGATCCTTGTGCAAGGGAAATCTAACGGAAGGCGAAGAAGAGGCAGATCACCGAAGCGCTGGGTCGATGGGACGCAAGATGTACTGGAGATTCCCTTAGGAAAGGCGGTGCACTTGTCAAAGAACTGAGAGAAGTGGCGAGAGGTGGTCCGTATTGCTGTTGAAGATGATGATCCATAGGTCACACCGCGTCTGTCAAGATGTTACTGACTAAGAAGAAGAAGATCAATATCATTTCTCATGCAGTTGCCCATAGGAATGATATAGTGGATTGTAGCATCTCTTAATTCATTTTTTTTTTCAATGAGGTTTTGTGAAATAAAATGTCTGTACTTGTAAGTGATTTAAATTCTGACACATCAGTTAGAGTCTATAAGGGAGTTTTTCACATTATTTCATTAAATACCACAAAAATGAACGTTTTATAGGCATCCTTGTACTCTTTTGTACCTACGCAGAGGTCTTATATATAGGCCTCCTTGGTTGCTTTGTTGACTAAGTGCACCTAAAGGAACATTAACGTTTGGTAAAAAAAATGCAACGCAACAACATCGCCAACCCGCTCGGCAAGCGCCACCACCCTCTTCTAAATGTACTACAAGAGAGGAGTTACCATGGGCTAGGAAAAAAAAAATATATATGAGTAAAGCAACTGACTCATTATTTAGGGGTGCGGCAGGACACTGACCAGGGTACACAAATGCGTAAACTTACCCATTGCAACAGTACTTTCCTTTGAATACATTAGTACAAATGAAGTCAGCGTTATTGAGACTGATAACATCATTAGCAAAAATCCCAAAACGTTTAAGCTTTTTGCCAAAACCGTTTTTTCCTTGCACCATATTGGATTCCTGAAAAGACAATGATTATGAACTGAAATGGTCAATTAACTGGATACTTATTACTTCTTACTATACTTACTATACTTGCTCATACGCCTTAAAGTGCAATATTAATACAATAAATACCCCCAATCGTACTAACAAGACAAAAATAAAAACAATAACGATTTTCGAAAGTGTTTTCTAAATATTTCAGATCTATATTAAAGACATACCCTTCAAACATGGTTCCAGCTTTAGTTAAAAATATAGCAGCAACTTGGTATAGAAACTTTGGTTGACTAACTAATATGCAGCCTGTCATGAAAAAAATGTATTATTTGACCTTATATATTGCCAACTTGGCCTTGATAATATTAAGAAATCAATTAAAGAGAGAAGTAAAATTGAGCTGATATTATGATTCATACATTAATTATTTATTTATGCCAAAATATCCAAAATAATAAATGAGAAACAAACCTGAGTATTTTGTTGTAATTAAAAAAATACTGTTTTAGTCGTATTAGTTTAATGTATTAAACTCGAAGGTGGCTAAGAATAACAAAGTGTTATTCTCTCTGAAGCCTAGCCGTTCCGGCGTTGGATACTCGAGCCATAGGTCCGGGGTTCGAACCCCGGTGCATGCCCGATTTTTCTAGTCCAAAATTGATGTTTAGGTTTATAGGTTCACCAGCCTTTCTAAGTTTACAATTGGGAAGCTGCCAGTAATTAAAAAACAAATTAAATAAAAACAAAAAATTCAGCGAAACAACCTCGCCAACCCGCTCGGCAAGCGTGACGTTGTAATGCCAACACCCTCTTCTAAAGAGAGGCCTACACTCCAGGAGTGGAGTTACCATGAGCTAGGAAAAACTGTTTTTCTATTGCAATAACTTCATTGTTTATTTGCTTTATTTTTAACGTTGTGGCTGGAGGAACAGTAGATAAATGACAACTTTAATATAAGTCCTGGTATTTATTTATTTAACTACTCATCTAAGAATTCAAAAACATACGGTGTAACATTTTTGTTATTGAAAAAAAATATTATTTAATACGTAAATCGTTCTGTGATAAAAAATATGTTAATTTTGTAATTTTTAAAGTAATTAAAAATAGAACGATTTATGTACAAGCTTAGTGGGTAATGTTGTATCAGGTTAGCAGTCTAGTACAACGGAGCTGTTTGAAAGGCTGTGATTGGTTGTTAGGGACAGTCATTGCAATTGCTAACAAGTACCGCTCACTGTGGGATCTTGTTATGAATTGCAGTGCCGTCTATGAGTGTGGAAGCCCAATTCTTTTATTTCATCAGTTACCACCTCGTTTGCACTGCAATTTTTTATCAGGCCTGCGGCCATTTTGTTGTTCTGTGTACTGGGCACATTTTTTAAAGTACACGATTTTTGACGGACCCAGTCCAAATCAATCCCAATTTTTTAAATTCTAAGGGGCTCCTGTTCATATCTCGCGAGTATCACTGCCTTCCATCCAGTGAAGTTGCACTATCCCGTCATCACCCCGTTTGGGGGAAAAGTCGTCAAATTAGACATCCAGTCTTTACAGACTGGATTTTAATTTTTATTTCAAAAGAAAGAAATTTCCCATTTAAAAATGGAAGACTTACGACTGATGGCGGGACGCGACATATACGGAGCCTGAATGTTACCTAATAAGCTGAGAAGGACTCTCATGTGTTAACTACTCTTCAAATGGTGCCTCCTCCGGG
>JAOCMZ010122197.1:0-21448 GCA_026546615.1 Paleozoanthus reticulatus
TAGCCTATAGTGGGATAGGACATATGGGGTTTATACTTTGGGGGATGGAGATTGGGTCTTTTGAAAGTATTCAAGCCAGCCTGGTATATATGATTTTATACGTGACAATGTCTATTAGCATTTTTGCTATAATATTGGCCCTGGGGGTGGTTAGGAATTTAATAGTGGAGTTTAGTGGCCTCTCCAGGAGAGAGCCGGCTTTGGCTATAACATTGGCCCTAACTCTCCTTTCGATTGCGGGTATCCCCCCCTTAGTTGGATTCTTAAGTAAATGGTTGGTGTTGTTGCCGGGGGTGGTTAATCAATATTATTTAGTCTCGGTTTTAGCCGTGGTCTGCTCGGTCATAGCTGGCGTTTATTATGTTAGAATAGTAAAAATTATCTACTTTCAAGCTGATTCTTCCCTTTTAATTGGCATAAAAACGCTTAGGGGGGAGAATAGAATAAATTTAAGAAAGGCTTTGCTAATTGGTGCTAGTTTATATGTGATTGGGTTCACAATTGCCTCCCCCAATTTACTGTTACAACTGGCCCATTGGGCCACAGTGGGGCTGTTCTAGATCCAAGTATTATAATAATGCCTGGATCATGATAATCAAGATTATACATCGAGATTATCGAGCCGAAGGGGCGCTACCCCCGCCCGAATGGGCGGCGGGGTGGGGCCCCCTGCCGGCGCCCTCCTGGCCTCCCTACGCTAGCGTAGGGGCTGAAAGGCAGCATTCCCTTTTAGGAACGCTAGGGGGGCGGGTGCCCGCCGTAGGGTGGACTAACGGCAAGTCACCGGGCTCATGACCCGGATATGCAGGTTCAACTCCTGCCCCTACAACATTCCCCCCGCAAGGGGGGGGGCGTTGGAATGCAACGTCGGTTGGAGTAAAAAGAGTGACGAATGGAGAACTAGGGTGCACTAAAGAGGACGGAGCCCCCCGAAATGGCGGAGGAGAGACTTTGAAGCCCTAATGTCCTGCGCGGCAACGCAGCGGGGGGGCCAGGGGAGCGAAACATCCCAGTACCGGGCCCCCCACCCCCTCCCCACCCCATAGTGGGTGTTTCGGGGGGGGCACAGTAAAAATCAAACGAGATTCCGCAAGTGGCGGCGAGCGAAAGCGGACGGGCCCTTTCCCGTAGGCCCCCCGGCTCAGCCGGGGGGCGGGGGTCGCCCACCCAGGGGCGGGCGAGTAGTGATGGGAAGATGGGTGGCCACACATCCAAGGCTTAATAACTAGTGTCACACCGAAAGAGGGGAGTACTGTGAAGGAAAGTTGAAAGAGACTTGAAAAGACCTTGAAATGAGTCACTTAAAGCAGTTGTAACACAACGTACCTTTTGTATAATGGGTCCACGAGATAAAATTTGGCAAACTTAAAGTGCAATCTTTGATTAAGATTCCTGGCCCCTAAGGTGTAGTGAAAGCAAGGGGGGGGGATACCCCCACCCCTCAGTCAAATTTCCCGAAACCAAGTGATCTAGCCATGGGCAGTTTTTAGGAACGAACCGGTGGTTGTTGCAAAAACCTCGGACGACCTGTGGTTAGGGGCGAAACGCCAATCGAACTTGGAGATAGCTGGTTTTCTGCGAAAACTATTGAAGTAGTGCGTCCACAATTCAAGGAATAATTAAGATTATCCGATGAAAATGGCTTGGAATGCGGTAAAGCCCGACCCCCCGAAGCCGGGGGATTAACTATGAAGAAAAAAAGCCAGAGTGGGACAGACAGACTGTGGGCGATAAGGTCGACGGTCAAAAGGGGAGAAGCCCTAACCAGAAGTTAAAGTCATTAATAAAATTTAGTGTAAAAGAGATATTGGGTTTAGACAATGGAGAAGTAGGCTTGGAGCCAGCCACCTTTGAGAGATGACGTAGCAGTTCACTCAAGAAATTCTTTTATCTCTAAAATTATGGTGGCTAAAGTTGAACTGAAACTCTGGGGGCGAAATATATTGAGCTAAATTGGAGTTAAATAAGGCTTCAATTAGTTCAAATTAGTTTTAATTTGCCCGGTAGCAGAACGTACTGTTAATTGTTCAGTGAGAGCCTCGCACGGCATCAGAAGTGATAATGTGGACATGAGTAAAAAATCATAGGATCACTCCCCCCCTGGTTTCCCATATTAGTTATGGGGTTAAACAGCCCCTAAAATCGCAGCCCCAAAGGTTGCGTTGATGGGGGCCCTGAGTAATAGACGCACAAAGTGCCAGGAAAGAATTATTCAAGCATTATTCAAGCCGGGGAACCGGCCAAAGGGCACTGTACTAAACTAACTAAAGTGGGGGATAGTGAGGGGATAAATTTCCTTAAGGAACTCGGCAAAATCCCAATGGCCCACCAGGGCATACTACCCACCCCCGCCTTAGGCGGGGGGTGGGCAGTATTGGAACACGGGCCTCGACTGTTTACCAAAAACATAGCCCTCGGCCAATATGAAAATAGATGTATAGAGGGTGAGGCCTGCCCAATGGTTGTATCTAAAAGCGGTTGATAAAAGTCGACCTCGTAAGGACAATTGAATGGCCGCGGTAACACTGACCGTGATAATGTAGCGTAATCAATAGCCAATTAATTGTTGGCCAGTATGAATGGCGCCACGAAGGCCCCACTGTCTTAAGGAAATTCCCAGTGAAATTGAATTCGTAGTGAAGATGCTACGTCCAATTTGTTAGACGAAAAGACCCCGTTGAGCTTTACTGGGGCACTTACACGGCCCCGGCCTTCCAAACTAGGCTTACTATGCCTAGAGGTCGGCCGAATTTAAATGGGTGGTTTAGATTATGTGGCAGCCCCCCGTCGGGGCAGATGAAACCCCACTCCCCCATGTCAAAGGGGCTAACCCCCCCCCCTTGGGGGGGGACAGTGTAAGTAGGACAGTTTGGTTGGGGCGACCGCCTTTTAAAGAGTAACGAAGGTGCGCTTAAGGTGCGCAAATAATGACTGAAGCCTGACTGCGAGGGGGACACCCCGAGCAGACACCCCCAAGCCTGCCCTAAGGGCGGCGGTGGGGTGGGCCATAGTGACCCGTTAATTTAGAGTGGAATAGTTAACGATCAACGAATAAAAGTTACCACGGGGATAACAGCGTAATATCGTTAGAGAGTTCACATCGACGACGATGTTTGCGACCTCGATGTTGAATTGCGGCATCCTGGGGTGCAGCCGCTCCCAAGGGTTGGTCTGTTCGTCCATTAAAGCCGTACATGATTTGAGTTAAAAGCGTGGTAACACAGCTTGGTTTCTATCTACAAATTGAAGAAACATCGATATAACTATCTTCTAGTACGAAAGGACCGAAGGATTAGTGATCCTCTTATTTTTTATAAGTTACGATCAACCCATTGACCTCCAGGCACCGCCGCCCCCGAGGGGCGAGGGTTGCAATAGGGGTCTTTCAGCTAATCACTGACCGCTTCTAAAGTGGGAAAGTCATATCGAAATGTTTGGGCCCATTATAGGGGGGCTAAACCTCACCATCACGAGCTCGCTATAGCGGCCTCCTAAGGAGGGGATGGTGGCCAGCCCTCGGGCTGGGATAAATCATTATGGGAAACCCTGCCACCACTCCCGTGGTGGATTGGTTCCCGCGTTGCTATCAGCCTATGGTTCCATAGGAAGCTAATTTGTTAGGGGAATAGCCCATTGTAGGGGATCGATTCCTAGATTAGGCCCCCTAGCGTTCCCCAAAGGGGATTTCTGGCCTTCTGGGAACGGACCCCCCGTAGGGTTCCCCTCTTTCAATTATAACCAAGGCTTGAGCAGCCTGTGGCTCAAGGCTAGGAACCGTCGCCCCGGAGGGGCGAGGGTTCCTGGCCTTACCAGCAAGGATGACCAAAGGTCTATGTATCTTTTAGTTATATTGGCCCCCCTTTTGGGGGCCTTAACATCAGGGTTTTTTGGTAGAAAAATAGGAGAAAAAGGTGCTGGAATTTTTACTTCGGCCTGTTTAATTTTAAGTTTGTCCTGGTCTGCCTTGATATTTTATGAAACCACCTTAAATTCTTCTACAACATACATAAAACTATGGAGGTGGCTCGACTCAGATTTATTGACCACCTATTTTGGCTTACAATTCGATAGTGTTACTGCCACGATGTTGATCGTGGTTACAGGTGTATCCACTTTAGTTCATATTTTTTCTACCGCATACATGGACGGCGACCCCCATCTTCCCCGATTTATGTCATATTTGTCATTATTTACATTTTTTATGATCTTATTAGTGACTAGTGACAATTACCCACAATTATTTATTGGTTGGGAAGGGGTGGGGCTATGCTCTTATTTATTAATAAATTTTTGATTGACCAGAATTGAGGCCAATAAGGCGGCCATAAAAGCCATGTTGGTCAATCGAGTGGGGGACATTGGGTTAGTTTTAGCGATGTTTGCTATTTGGGAGGAATTTGGGTCTTTAGATTTTTCTTCAGTTTTCAACGCCGCCCCGGTTGCCGCTGAAAGCCATATTACCTTGATATGTTTATTTTTGTTTATCGGGGCAGTTGGTAAATCTGCACAATTGGGGTTGCACACCTGGTTGCCGGATGCTATGGAAGGTTAACGTTGGGCCGTCTTATCTAAGTAATTAGTTATGATTATAAATCCACTGTATGCTGGGAAAACCTTCTCTTTCCCTTTGAACCCGTCGCCCCGGAGGGGCGAGGCTAGGGGGGCCGAAAAGAAAGAGGTTGATCAGCCGGTAACAAAAACCGAAGGTTAGGATTTTTCCCCTTCGTTGTTGGAACCCCCGAGACTTTATGTGGAAACCACTTGCGAGTAAACCGTCCGAGCGGACGGTAGGGTCCAAAGGGACCCCAATAGAGGCGAGACCGGTTCAAGTCCGGCTGCCCCCTAGATGGTCGTCACAATAATCCACCTAATTGTAAAAATATTAGTGATAGTTGTCCCATTACTTGTTGCAGTGGCTTATTTAACTTTAGCTGAACGGAAAGTTTTGGGGTATATGCAAGCTAGAAAAGGACCAAATGTAGTAGGGGTTTATGGACTATTACAGCCTTTGGCTGATGGTGTAAAGTTGTTCGCTAAAGAGATGGTGATCCCCCACCACGCGAATCTTTTCATATACGTAGCCGCCCCTATATTATCGTTTACCTTGGCCTTAATCGCTTGGGGGGTTATTCCTTATGAAAGGGGGGTTTTAATAAGTGATTTAAAGATAGGGATCTTGTATACATTAGCTATCTCCTCCATAAGCGTTTATGCCATACTAATGTCCGGGTGGTCTAGTAATTCTAAATATGCTTTTTTAGGAGCGATTCGGGCCGCGGCCCAAATGGTTAGTTATGAAGTTTCTATCGGGTTAATAATCATTACTGTCATTTTGTGCGTGGGCTCCTTAAATATAACTGAGATAGTACTAGCTCAAGGAAATAGTGTTTGATTTTTTTTCCCTCTTTTCCCCGCTGCTATGATGTTTTTCGCTTCCGCGTTAGCCGAAACAAATCGGGCCCCCTTTGATTTGACAGAGGGGGAGTCAGAGTTGGTGTCCGGATATAATGTCGAGTACGCCTCGATGTCCTTTGCTTTGTTTTTCCTTGCCGAATATGCTCACATTATATTAATGAGTTGTATGACAACTATATTATTTTTGGGGGGGTGGCTTTCACCAATCGCGTTTTTCCCTCTTGGAGGTCTATTGGGAAAAGGAGGGGCCTGATGGTTTGGTATAAAAACCGCTTTTATAATTTTCTTGTTTATTTGGATAAGGGCCTCCTTCCCTAGAATGCGGTATGATCAATTGATGGCATTATTATGGAAATCTTATTTGCCTCTAAGTTTAGCTTTAGTTATTTTGGTTGCCGGCGTTTTATTGGGTTTTAATGGTCTACCCCCCAGTTGGTGCTCCTAGAAGGAACAGGGAACCGTCGCCCCGCCGGGGCGAGGGTTCCTATGGCTCTTCCTATCATACCGGGCCCAACGGCAGAATGGATTGCAAGGAATAGTTAGTTATGAAGTTTTTATTTCCTTTCCTATTTCCTTTCTGTTCAAAGGGAAAGAGCAAAGAAAAAGAAGGGGAATGGATGATGGGCTCATCCTCTATTCCCTTGAGAATGTCGAACCATTCCCTTGAGAATGTCGAGACCTTCACTTGAGAATGTACACGGAGTTTTATGGGATTTTAGTTTTATTAATTTTTAGTGTAATTCTTTCCGCCATTATTTCCGGCGCCTCTTATGTTTTAGGGGTGAAGCAGCCGGACCGGGAGAAAGTCTCCGCTTACGAATGTGGGTTTGATGCCTTCGGGGCCCCCGGGCGCCCCTTTTCGGTCCGGTTTTTCTTAATTGGTATTTTGTTTTTAATTTTTGATTTGGAAATTTCTTTCCTTTTCCCTTGGAGTATAATATATAATCAAATTTCTCCTTTTGGGTTTTGAACCATGGTGGTGTTTTTGGTCATTCTCACCCTCGGCCTAATCTATGAGTGGATAAAGGGTGGGCTAGAGTGGGAGTAGATCATTAACAGTCAATAAGAATAATCTCAAATAGGGATTATAAGAATCCCAGCCATAAATGGTTGGCATCATGGATCATGATTATCGGCAGTCGATTGTCGAGTCACAAGGAATGGTGACGCCGTCCGCTCGGACGGTTGTCGCAAGGTAGGCAAGTTGTAAAGTGGAAGATAAAGTCCCATCCGCCACGGGAGTGGCGGCGTGCCGAGGCGGCGGGATGTCCCGCCGCCGCCCCCCCCCATCCGGGGGAGGGGCCTTCGGCCAATTATTATACCAACTCCGGTATCCGCCCTAATTCACGCCGCAACCATGGTTACGGCGGGTGTTTTTTTATTAATTCGGTCCGCCCCTCTGTTGGAACTAGCGCCATTGGCTCTGATGGTAGTGACCGTCGTGGGGTCCATGACCGCGTTTTTTACTGCCACGATTGGGTTGGTTCAAAATGACCTAAAAAAAGTAATTGCTTATTCGACCTGTAGTCAATTGGGGTACATGGTGGTGGCCTGTGGGATTTCCCATTACTCCATAAGTTTATTTCACTTAATGAACCACGCCTTTTTTAAGGCTTTACTGTTTTTAAGTGCCGGGTCTGTCATCCATGCCATGGCCGATGAACAAGACATGAGGAAAATGGGGGGGCTAATAAAATCCACCCCCTTTACTTATACTATGATGGCCATCGGTTCCCTCTCTTTAATGGGCTTCCCTTATTTAACGGGCTTTTATTCTAAAGATCTAATTTTGGAGCTAGCTTACGATCAATATTATTTAGCCTTTGCCCATTGGTTGGTGGTCTTTTCTGCATTATTAACGGCTTTTTATTCAATTCGATTAATCTATTTGACCTTTATTGCCGACACAAGCTCAAAGAAAGAAGTTTTCATGCAGGCCCATGAGGGCTCTTGGAACTTAACTTTGCCCCTAGTATTGTTGGCTTTGGGGAGTATTTTCGTGGGCTATTTAACCAAAGAGGTACTTTGGTCATTTCAGGCTACACTCCCCCCCATTATCCCTATTTCTATCAAATTGCTGCCTGTAATTTTTAGCCTTTTAGGGGCAACCTCGGCTTTTGTGCTTTATCATTGCTCCACCCGCGCATTTAGTGTGCCAACCCCCGCCATTAGTTTGGCCAGTTATGCTTTTTTATATTCTGCTTGGCAGTTCAATTACATCATAAACTATTTCTTGGTAAGAAATGTGTGGGGATTGGGCCATCTAATTTCGTATCGGGTCCTAGATAAGGGGGTGTTGGAATTGATCGGCCCCAAGGGAATATCAGACCGAATGATCCAATTAACTCAAGGGATTAGCAATTTACAATCCGGTTTAGTTTTTGATTATGTCCTAATAATGTTAATTGGTGCCGCGGTGTTTATTGGGGCAACCATCTGGCCTTCCTACTAATTTGAGGTTAAAGAAAAATGGAAAAGGGAATTAATAAACGTTAATAAACGTTAATCAACGTTAGTCAACGTTTTAAGTTCATTATTTTTCACCTAGCGGTTCAATCTAGATTAATAGATTCAAGGTTATGAACCCCAGCCGGATGGCTGGCCACCATGGTGGGACTGATCTTCCTCCAACGCTTGCAGATGGGTATCAAGAGGACCTGGTGGCGGAAGCCATTGATGATTGGGCATACAATAGTAAGATCCGTTTAATCGACTTACGTGAAATGAGGGATAATGAGGAATCGAACTGCAAAGCAGATTATGCCTACGTTGTAGTGGAAGAGTCCCCCGAAGAAGCGAACATCGATTTGGACACTTGGCTCGAAAAAGAAGTTGACGCCTCAGATGAAGCCCTGAACTTAAATTTGGGCATTTCGCTCGAAAAAGAAGTTAATAGCTTGAGGGTTTCCTAATATGGAATGGCCGTTATAACGTTAATAGCGACTCGCGCAGATTGTTCTGATGACTAACATAACTTCGTTGAACTGTTAGGTGAACTAGACCTTTGGTCTTAGCCTTTCATTTATACCCTGTCTCAAATCCCCCTATTATTCGCGGGGGGGGGTAGGTTAAGGTAGACCGTTGGCCTTCAAAGCTAAAAGTGTGGGTTCAAGTCCCGCCCCCCCTGCATGTCCCCAGCGGCAGCCACCATAGCAAGGGGCGCCGCAAATTGGGGCATGGGCCCCCCATCTTCAATTGTCCGAACGGATGGTGCCGCCCTAAAGGGGCGGCAGTAGGGGGGCCCCCGTCCAAATTGGGGAACCCCCGGGAACCGTTCCCGGCGCAGTGGGAGGGGCCCCCCCTAGAAAATGACAACATTAAGCCGCCTATTACTTAGCATTATCCCCTTTGGGGAGAGAGACCTGCCGGAGCCTTGGCAATTAGGCTTTCAAGATGCTGCCCACCCGGTGATGGAAGAAATAATCTTTTTTCATGATCAGATCATGTTTATATTGGTCATTATTATTACAACGGTATTATGGTTAATCGTTAAGGCTCTGAGTGGGAAATCTTACCACAGATACCTTGTTGACGGTACCTTATTAGAAATAATTTGGACCATAATTCCGGCAATTCTATTAGTTTTCCTGGCCTTTCCCTCTTTAAAGTTACTATATTTAATGGATGAGATAATGGACCCTGCTTTAACCATTAAGGCGATAGGCCATCAGTGGTACTGGTCCTATGAATACTCAGACTATCGGGCGGAAACATTAGAATTTGACTCCTATATGGTCCCGACTTCGGATTTAAATACTGGTGATTTTAGATTGTTAGAGGTGGACAATAGGCTTGTCGTTCCTATTAACACACATATTCGAGTATTAGTTACCGGGGCGGACGTTTTGCATTCATTTGCAGTTCCCTCTTTAGCCATAAAGATGGATGCAGTTCCAGGCAGATTGAATCAAACTAGTTTCTTTGTAAAAAGGCCCGGCACTTTTTATGGCCAATGCTCTGAAATTTGTGGCGCCAACCATTCTTTTATGCCCATAGTGGTGGAGGCGGTTTCTTTAAATAAATATATAAATTGGGTACTCTCCCTACAGTCCAGTTCCTAGAAGGGACAGTCTTGGGAACCGTAGGGTCCAAAGGGGCCCCACCGTCCGAGCGGACGGTTCCTAAGGCTGTGCAATTGCCGCCGGAAGGCGGGGATTCCTTGCCTTCTAGCCTTGCAACCCCCTAAGCCCGCGGGGGCCCCGCGGGGCCCCCCTCTCACGAGGGCCACCATGGCTATGGCGGCCATTATAGAAGATAGAGGGGGGTAGATCATAAATGCAATCCCCGGGGATTCCTGGGCAATCTTTGATGAAGATTCCTTGCAACCCCCGCCTTCGGGCGGCGGTGATTGTGATCTACCTCCCCTGATCGGTGGCAATGCCGCCCATCCCAGAAGGCAAGGCCTTCTGGCCTAGTCTCGCCCCTTCGGGGCGACGCTAGGGCGGGCGGGAGATTGACCAGATTATGGTTTCCCCCAAGAATTGGCTGGGCTTAATTTTTCTTTTACTTATTTTGGGGATAATTAGCGTGATAAGAATTCCATCAGACAACGACGCTCGACTAAAAAGAGCCGCCCTAGAGTGGTCCTTGGCGACTTTAGCTGCCACTTTGATTTTATGGGGGGCCTTTGATTCGGGGGGCCAGTTTCAAACCATAAACCAAACAGAGTGGGTAGTTTCTCCGGCCTTAAATTTCCAATGGGGGCCGATCGTTTTAGCGGTGGACGGGATATCCTTGTTTTTTTTTATTTTAACTGCATTGTTAATCCCCATTTGCATTTTAATAAGTTGAAATTCTATTAAATATTTATTGAAAGAATTCTTGTTGTGCTTGCTATTTTTGGAGATTTTATTGATGGGAGTGTTTTCCGCACTTGACCTATTGTTATTTTATATTTTGTTTGAGGGGATATTAATTCCCATGTTCCTTTTGATCGGGATCTGGGGCTCAAGGGAAGAAAAAGTGCGAGCTTCCTATTATTTCTTCTTTTATACTTTAATCGGGTCGGTATTTATGCTCTTGGGGATTTTTCAACTCTATGACATAGCCGGCACAACAGATTATCAGGCATTATTAAATATTAAATTGCCCGAATCAACCCAAAAGTGGATATTTGCTGGGTTCTTTCTCAGTTTGGCGGTCAAAATCCCCAAGGTGCCCTTCCATATTTGGTTGCCCCAGGCCCATGTTGAGGCTCCCGTCTCGGGTTCGGTCATACTAGCGGGGGTACTATTAAAATTGGGGGGTTATGGGTTTTTGAGGTTTTCTTGGCCCCTTTTCCCCGCCGCCTCTGAATATTTTGCCCCCCTAATAATAACGTTGAGTGGGATAGCCATTGTATATGGGAGCCTGACAACTTGTCGGCAAGTAGATTTTAAGCGACTAATTGCCTATTCTTCCGTGGCACACATGGGCCTGGTTACTTTGGGCCTATTCACCCATACAATAGAGGGCTTGGTCGCGGCTGTATTTTTAATGTTGGCCCATGGCATTGTTAGTTCCTCCCTCTTTATTGCGGTCACTTTTTTATATGAGCGTCACCACACTCGTCTTATAAAGTATTATCGGGGGATTACTATTACAATGCCCATTTTTGCGACCATGATGTTGGTATTGACACTAACCAATATGGCCATCCCTTTAAGTTGTAATTTTGTGGGGGAATTTTTTTCCCTGTTAGCCGCCTTTGAGTATAGTCTGGTGATTGGGGTTTTGGCCGCATCGGGCATGGTTTTGTCGGCCGCGTATTCCCTTTATTTGTACAATCGAATTTGTTTTGGGGACGCTTCCAATTACCAACTCTTCCCCAGGGATTTAAACAGGCGCGAGGCCTTGGCCATGGCCCCCTTAGTAATTCTAATTTTTTTCTTGGGGGTACTGCCCTCTGTGATTATAGAGCCTGTGAAAAATGCCTTAATGTTTAGTCCTGGAGGGGCCTAACGATGACTTGAGCTTGCTTCTACACATTGTCATTTGGGGCGATCGCTTCTGGAATAATGGTCATATCGGCGCTTAATCCGGTCCACTCAGTTTTTTGGTTGGTAGCTGCTTTTACAAGTTCTTCAGCCCTCTTTATTTTATTGGGGGTGGATTTTATCGCCTTAATGTTTTTAATCGTTTATGTGGGCGCTATTGCTATTCTTTTTTTGTTTGTTATTATGATGTTAAATTTAACTGACTTCCCCCCCGCCTACCGGTTGGGGGGCGAGACAGACATGACAAACTATGTCCCCGTTGGGTTGGCCATTGGGACACTTTTCTTTTCGGAAATTGCCTCCAGTTGGCTCATAATGGGCGGCCACTCTGCTCTTGCGGGCCCCTTTGGGGCTGCGACCTCCGGTTACGCTAGTGAACTGGGGGGCAATTGGAATATGGCCAATCCTTGGTTTTTAATAAAGTGCCACAACATCGAAGCCATTGGGCGGTTGCTATATACCGATTACTACTATTTATTCATTCTAGCCAGTTTTATATTACTGGTGGCCATGATTGGGGCCATAGTATTAACTCAAGAAATAGGGGAGGAGATAGGGGCCACTGCCAAGAAACAAGATATCTTCCTTCAGACTAACCGCGCCCCCGAGGGCGCGTAACTTCAAGCCCCGCCCCTTGCAGCCGGAGGGGTTCCCATCGGCCCTTCGAACCCGAGAGCAGGGTTCCTTAGGGCGGATGGCGGGGCTGATGGCACCTGCGGTCCACGAGGGGCCGTGGGTTACTTGAGGTCCCCCAGTTCAATTCTGGGGGGCCCCCCCATGCAATTAAGGAAAGAGAACCCCGTCCTATCTATTATAAATGGTTTAATTATTGATTTGCCAAGCCCCTCCAATATTTCTTATATGTGGAACTTTGGTTCTTTATTGGGGGCATGCTTGGGCATACAAATAATAACAGGGATTTTTCTGTCAATGCACTATTGCGCAGATGTAAGTTTGGCCTTCGCCTCCGTGGGCCACATTATGCGCGATGTTAATTATGGATTTTTACTAAGATACTTACATGCCAATGGGGCCTCCATGTTTTTCCTATGCGTCTATCTTCATATAGGTAGGGGATTGTATTATGGGAGCTATTCACGAACTGCGGTTTGGAATGTTGGTGTTATAATATATGTATTGATGATGGCCACAGCTTTTATCGGATACGTTTTACCTTGGGGCCAAATGTCTTTCTGGGGCGCCACGGTAATTACTAACTTACTGTCAGCCATCCCTTATATCGGGACAGATATTGTCCAATGGGTTTGGGGAGGATTTAGTGTTTCTAATGCCACACTTAATCGGTTCTTCAGCCTCCATTACCTATTCCCTTTTGTGCTAGCGGCTTTGGCCATGGTCCACTTGATATGTTTACATGTTGAGGGATCTAATAATCCTATCGGGGTTAAATCTGACATCGATAAAGTCTCCTTCCACGTTTATTATACCTCTAAGGATTGGTATGGTATAGTCGCATTGGCGGTGATATTGAGTGCCATTGTGTACATCGCCCCCAATTTGTTAGGGGACCCGGAAAATTTCATCCAGGCCAACCCCTTGGTAACTCCTGTCCATATTCAACCAGAGTGGTACTTTTTATTCGCTTATGCCATATTGCGTTCAATTCCCAATAAGTTAGGGGGGGTTGTGGCCATGTTCTCTAGTTTTTTGATATTATTTTTAATGCCATGGCTCCATAGTAGCCGATTTCGAGGCTTGACCTTCCGGCCCTTGGCGCGACTCGCCTTTTGGTTTTTCGTGGCCGACTTCTTACTTCTTACTTGGATTGGGTCACAACCTGTCGAGGAGCCCTTTATAATAATTGGGCAACTAGCTTCAATTTTTTATTTTTCTTACTTTTTAGTTATAACTCCCCTTTTGGGTCATTTTGAAAATTGGTTGACAAGCAACCCACGCCCCGAAGGGGTGGCGGTTGCAAGCAGCCCTCGCCCTTTCCCTAGCTAAAGCTAGGCCAGAAGGCTGTGCAATCTCCTTCTGGGAGGGCGGAGGCATAAGGATGGAGAGGCCATCGACCTTATGGGGGGGCCTTCTAAAAGGGTGAGTCTTTAATGCCGCCCGAGCGGCCGGTTCCTAAGGGCTGTGCAATCCCCGCCTCGGGCGGGGATTCCTTGCCTTATAGTCTGTCCCTGAAGATAGAGAAGCCCCCCCGGGGCGGAGCCCCCCCCCTCACAACCCCAAAATAGAGAATAAGTAAAAATGAAATCTACCGTTTATCATCCCTATCATTTAGTAGACCCCAGTCCATGGCCTTACATAGGATCTTGCGGAGCTCTTTTTGTCACTATAGGCAGTGTCATATATTTTCATTATAGTCAACCCTGGGTCATGTATATGGGATTAATAACAATTGTATTTACCATGGTAGTTTGGTGGAGGGATGTAATCCGAGAGGCCACTTTTCAAGGCCACCACACCCTAATGGTTAAACAAGGGTTAAAGTATGGGATGCTTCTATTTATAGCCTCCGAGGTTCTTTTCTTTTTTTCCTTTTTTTGGGCTTTCTTCCACAGCAGCCTAGCACCCACCATTGAACTTGGTGCCGTCTGGCCGCCCCAGGGCATTGACCCGTTAAATCCCTTTTCGGTACCCCTATTAAACACAGCGGTGTTACTCAGCTCGGGTGCCACTGTAACCTGGGCGCACCACGCTATAATTAGCGGCCGAAGGGGAGAGGCCATCCGGGGGCTCACCGCCACCGTGGTTTTAGGGCTAATATTTACCGGGCTACAAGCAATGGAATACTACGAGGCCCCCTTTGCCATTTCGGATTCAGTTTATGGATCTACTTTTTTTGTGGCCACGGGGTTCCATGGTCTCCATGTTATAATAGGGACTACTTTTTTGGCCGTCTGTTTAGCCAGATTAGTATCTCATCAATTTACTCGCCATCACCATTTTGGATTTGAAGCTTCAAGTTGGTATTGGCACTTCGTAGATGTAGTGTGGTTGTTTTTGTATATTTGTATATATTGGTGGGGGTCTTAGGGCCCCGGTTGCCAGTAACGATGCCTCACCATGCATCTCCATTGGGGACCGAGGGTTCCTCCCCCGGAGGGGGCGACTGTCCCTTCAAGGAGGCTGTCTCTCCTGGGGGGCAACCCTCCATTGCAAGGAGCCGCCGCCCGAAGGGCGGCGGTTGCCCGTATTAGAATGCAATTGAACTTAGTAAGTGCATATTTAAGCCGTTGGGTGTTTTCCACTAATCATAAAGATATCGGCACGTTATATCTAATATTTGGTGTTGGGGCCGGTATGATAGGAACAGCTTTCAGTATGTTGATAAGGTTAGAACTTTCTGCCCCCGGAACTATGTTGGGGGACGACCATCTTTATAATGTAATCGTGACTGCGCATGCCTTTGTTATGATCTTTTTCCTGGTGATGCCGGTGATGATAGGGGGGTTTGGGAATTGGTTGGTGCCGCTATATATCGGTGCACCAGATATGGCCTTCCCGCGACTAAATAACATTAGTTTCTGGCTCTTGCCCCCCGCCCTAATACTATTGTTGGGCTCAGCCTTTGTTGAACAGGGGGTTGGGACAGGTTGGACGGTGTATCCGCCCCTCGCGGGCATTCAAGCGCATTCGGGGGGGGCCGTGGACATGGCCATATTTAGCCTCCACTTGGCCGGGGTCTCTTCCATCTTAGGAGCTATGAATTTTATCACCACTATATTTAATATGAGGGCCCCGGGTATGACAATGGACAGATTGCCGCTATTTGTGTGGTCTATCTTAATCACCGCCTTCTTATTGTTACTGTCTTTGCCCGTATTGGCCGGGGGCATAACCATGCTGTTGACAGATAGGAACTTTAACACTACCTTCTTTGACCCCGCCGGAGGGGGGGACCCGATTCTGTTTCAACATCTCTTTTGGTTTTTTGGCCATCCAGAGGTTTATATCCTAATATTGCCCGGTTTTGGGATGATCTCCCAAATAATTCCCACTTTTTCTGCTAAAAAACAAATTTTTGGATACTTGGGCATGGTCTATGCAATGTTATCTATTGGGGTATTGGGCTTTATTGTGTGGGCTTGGAGATGGGCGGCCGGCGGGGCGACCTGCCGTGCTATTACCCGACTGTATGCGGGAACACCCCTACCCCCCTTGGGGGGGGCCCAGTAACTACTAGCGCCGCCGTTCGCGGGGGCGCAGTAAAAAAGTTAGTGGGGGGTCAACCCGCAGACAACCGGGCCCCACCCGCCCCTTGTGGGGGGGGGAGCCCGGGGGTCGCAGAGACTACACGTCGGGCCCCTAGTGATTTAAGCAACCCCCGCCCCTTCGGGGCGAGGGTTGTTGGACTTCCTAAAAAGGACAGTCTTCGACTTGTGACCGTGGGTCCCCCTAGTGCGGCCGCTAGTAGCCTGCGGCCACTTGACCTACGACCACTGGACTTTGGTGCAGGGTCCCCGTCCAAAGGGAGGCGGTTATCCCTAGCTTCAGCTAGGCCAGAAGGCCTTAGCCCTCTGGGAATGGAACCAGTATGGTGGGCCGTCGGCCTCTTTGAGGCCGGGGGGACTCTAGCGTTAGTAGGCGAGGGAGTCAGAGCTAGCTTGGGCAGCCCCGCTGGGTGCCCCCGGACCCTTCATAGGTTTAAGGGGGCCGTAGGCATGGGCACCCTCGTGGGAGGGGAGCCCCGAGATTGCGATTGGGTGTTGTCCCCCAAGGGGAATGAGGTCAACAAGATATTGAAGTTTATTAATTTAATTAATGGAAGGCTAATAACTTTAAAATATAACCTCCAATTGATGGAAGTTATTAAATTTGTTAATCATAAATATGGCACCCACATTGTGTATCTGGGCCCAGGCGCCATGACTCCCAACAACAGCTGATTAGCGGGGTTTGTGGAGGGGGCCGGAGGCTTTCACGTGGCCCTCGGGGCCTCGCCACCTCCCAGGAGTCGATTGACCGCCGTGGGGGGCATTGTCGTTACACGAAAGGAGAGGTATGTTTTAGATTTAATAAACAAATTGCTGCCAGGGCGAGTCTCTTTGTCAAACAACCCCCGGGGGCAGTATCAATATTTAGCTTACACTTGGACAAGGTGGAGCAAATATTTAGCCAGGTATCCCCTAAAGGGGCCAAAACATATCCAACAGATGCTTTTTAATAAGTTGATAAAAGTCTTAAATCACTAGAGGTGAAGATATAGTCCAATCCTCCCCCGTAAGGGGGGGGTAGAGTAGTATAGCGCGCTCGCCACCCATGCGGGGGGCGTTGCCCCCGGCCCAACTTTGCCTTAAGGCCGGGGGCCAGAGTGGCTATAAAATATTGCACCACATGTTTACAGTAGGGATGGACATAGATACCAGAGCCTATTTCACTGCCGCCACCTTAATAATCGCTGTTCCAACTGGGATTAAGGTCTTCAGCTGGTTGGCCACTATTTATGGCGGTGCCCTTAGGTTGGACACCCCTATGCTATGGGCAATAGGGTTTGTTTTCTTATTTACTGTAGGGGGGTTAACCGGGGTAATCTTGGCCAATAGTTCTTTAGACGTGGTTCTCCACGATACATACTATGTGGTTGCTCATTTCCACTATGTATTATCCATGGGGGCCATTTTTGCGATTTTTGGCGGGTTTTACTATTGGTTTGGGAAAATCACAGGCTATTGTTATAATGAACTTTATGGGAAAATTCACTTCTGGTTAATGTTTATCGGGGTGAATTTAACCTTTTTCCCCCAACACTTCTTGGGCCTAGCGGGCCTACCTAGGCGTTACTCCGATTTTGTAGATAGTTTTGCTGGTTGGAACCTGGTGTGCTCCCTGGGGTCAACCATATCCATTGTTGGGGTACTGTGGTTTGTGTTTATAGTTTATGATGCCTATGCCAGGGAGGTGAAATTTATTGGTTGGATTGAGAACAGCGGGGCTAGTTGGGCTTCCCTAGAGTGGGTGCAGCCTTCTCCCCCTCAACCCCACACCTATAATGAGCTACCCTTCGTCTATGGGCCCACCCCCGCAAGGGGGGCGGGGCCGCAATAGGCACCCCTAGCCTTCGTGCCAACGGAGGGAATGGAGCCGGCATGGTGCCCATTGACTCGCCAATGTATTATAAATATATAATAGTGGCAATTTTACTGTTATTATTGGGGGTGTTGGGCATTGTCCTCAACCGAGGTCACCTTATAATAATGTTGATGTCCATAGAACTGATATTATTAGCCGCCTCTTTCTTATTTTTAATAAACTCTGTGGTAATAGATCTTTTAATTGAACAAATCTTTACAATTATGATTTTGACGGTTGCGGCGGCGGAGTCCGCTATTGGCTTGGCCATATTGGTGGCCTATTACCGAATAAAAGGGACTATTGCTGTCAAATCCCTAAATTGGCTTAGGGGCTAATGCCACCGCCTTTCGGGCGGGGGTGGGCCACCCTCCTAAACATTCTCGGAATGGGTGGGCCGAAAAAGAAAAAATGCCACAATTAGATGTAGCTACTTATTTAACTCAATATAGATGGACCCTAATAACTATGTTTTTATTATTCTCCATATTGGTGACTTCCGTTTTACCTACTATTAAAACTAATTGGCTCATAAGGAAATCTGTAATGGGTGGTTGGGCGACCGAAGGGCCCTCTGGAGGCTCAGGGTTGAAGAAAGAGGTTGCTGCAATCTGGAAAGACCTAGACTAATCCGCCCCGAAAGCCTTGCACCAAAGCTTGGTGGTATTAAAATATAATCCCCTCGCCCCTTCGGGGCGACGGTCCCTTTGAACAGAAAGGAAATAAAAAATGTGTGCCGCTTATTTTGATCAATTTAAAATAGTGAGTTTAGTCGCCCTTACTAATTCATCCATGATGATGATATTAGCGGTGGTTGTTGGCCTATTGTTGTTTAGGGGAACTAAATTAATCCCCAATAGATGGCAGTCGATTATGGAATCAATTTATAGTCATTTCCATGGTGTAGTTAAAGATAATTTAGGGGCGGAAGGGTTGAAGTATTTCCCCTTTATTATATCCCTTTTTACCTTCATCGTGTTTTTGAATGTATTGGGCCTATTCCCCTATGTGTTTACCCCCACAGTTCATATAGTAGTCACGTTGGGCCTATCCTTTTCTATTGTGATAGGTGTGACTTTGGGGGGGCTCTGGAAATTCAAATGGAATTTCCTCAGCATATTAATGCCAGATGGGGCTCCCTTGGGGTTAGCCCCCCTGTTAGTAGTAATAGAAACTGTAAGTTACGTTTCTAGGGCCATCTCTTTGGGGGTTCGTTTGGCGGCCAATCTCTCGGCCGGCCATTTGTTGTTTGCCATTTTAGCCGGATTCGGGTTCAATATGTTAATTGCTGGGACCTTCCTTAGTTTGTTCCCCCTGTTAATCATGGTCTTTATAACCTTATTGGAGATGGCAGTGGCCGTGATTCAGGCCTATGTGTTTTGTTTACTAACCACAATCTATTTGGGGGACACGGTCGCCCTGCATTAGTCCTTGGCCCCCCCCAGGGGGGCCCATCCCCCCCTCCGGGGCACCCACGCCGCGGGGGGGGCGGGCGATTATCGGGGGGCCACGATCCGGTTGCAGGTAAAATGGCTGAGGGGGGGCCGGTATAGCGGCGCCCTTGGGGCTTTCAACACTCGCCCCGCCCGCTATAGCAGCCTTCCCCCTCCCAGCCGAGCTGGCCACTAGTATGGTGGAGGGGCGAGTGTTCCTTGCAATCGCTGCCTTCTGGCGGCGATTCCTTGCAATCCTTTGGTTTTGGGGAAAATAGAAGACAAGTGGACCTTCTAATACATGCTAGTGCATGCCCCCTATGGGGGGCCTGCCCGCGCACAGGTGAGGAAACCCGGCTACCCCACCCCTTACCGGGGGCTGGGCCGGAGACGTATTAGGTATGAGGGCGGTATTAAAGACCCACCCTGCCGAAGATGCGTGACGATCAACCCGGAGTCACACTTTCACTGAAACAAGGGGAAGGCTCATTAAGTCCGTCAGGGACGAGGCAGCAGTAGAGAATATTGTGCAATATACGGCAGTATGACACAGAGAGCACACGCCCTCTTGGCCTGTCCAACTAAGTGCCAGCAGACGCGGTTAGACTTAGGGGCCAAGCCTTTATGAGCAAAGGGGCGTAAAGGGTGTGTAGGCCGACTGCCCCACCCCCCCCAAGGTGGTAAATGGAATTTTTCTGTAGCGGTAGAATGTGCGGATAGAAAATAGAACCCCAAAAGCAGAAGCAATTTACCGCGGGGCGGGAGGGGGGCCCCCTAGGGCGCCCCCCGGGCTACGGGCTGAAACACGAGGGTGTGGGGAACAAACAGGATTAGAGACCCTGGTAGTCCACACTGTAAACGATGGAGAAAATGCGAATGCAGCCCCGAAAGGCAGCAATCTCCCGCCTGAGTAGTACGATCGCAAGATTAAAATTCAAAAAATTTGGCTGTTCACCGTTTCGATTAGAGGAGCGTGTAGTTTAATTCGATAAACCGCGAGATACCTTACCCAAACTTGAATCCTTGAGGATTCCAAGGAATCCTTATGGACCGGTATTGCATGGCCGTCGTCAGTTCGTGTATGAAACCTTAAACGGACCCAACCCGAGGATTAGCCGCGGATGAAGTCAGGTCTTATGGTCCCAATGTTTGGGGATAATATGCGCTACATTTTCTTATACAATGGGAAACCTGGGAGGTGAAACCCAAAAGTGAGAGTTCGGTAGGCTATTGGAAGATGGCCGAAAGTTGAATTTAATAGTAATCGGAAAGTATAGCGTTCCGGTGAAAATGGTCTAGGTGTTAGCACAAATCGCCCGTCACCTTAACTTAGGATGATGGTTCGGACGCCGCCGCGCCCCCACGGGCTCCGGCGGTTACGGGCCCCTACGAAGTTAAGCAAGTCGTAACATAGTGAGGGGAGGGGAACCTCCCCTTGGGGCCACCCCAAGCCCCCGCCCGAAGGGGCGATGGCGCCCCCCTACGGTTAAGGAGGGGGGGCCGTCCCCGATTAGAGGCGGTTCAGCCTAGGCGGTCCCTCCTCCCATCGAACCCGGAGGGGTAGGGTTAGATCGTCTTGAGGAGGGTTGCATGCACATGAGTGAGCCTTTATTTCTAAGTACAATCACATTGGGCTTAATAATATATAGTGTCAAGGGTTTGACCCTAAAAATCTCAATTATAACGTTATTAATTACAAGCTGATGGAGTTTTTCTGAAGGGGCCGGCCTTTTCTTCCCCATTGAGCTTTTACAGGGTTGGATTCCTTGGGGGGGATATAATGGATTATTGACCATAAACAGTTGGGCGAAAGGCACTGAATTACTTGTTCTTGTCGGTGCTACTGCAGTTTTAATGATGCTCGACCCCCCTCTCCAAAGGGAGATGGCTACTTCAGGGGCTGGAGGGCTTTCCCGTGGTCCTCAGGGCCACGCCACCTCACCCGCAGAAGCCAACACCCCAATTTTAATCCTAATGGTGGCATTAGGGGGCGTCCTCTTGGTGTCGTCTAGTAACTGGCTTTCTGTCTATTTAGCCATTGAGCTGCCTACCCTTTCCTTATTTATACTAGCCGCCCAAAAGAGGGGGTCCGGCCATAGCGCCGAATCAGGCTTAAAATACTTTGTGCTGGGGGCACTTTCCTCGGGGTTATTCTTGTTTGGATGTGCCATGATGTGCGGATTGACGGGGGGGACCAGTGTGCCCTGTACCGATCTGGTACTCGGCCAGGCTCCCGGGGGTGCCATGCCCCCGATGGGAGGCCTACTGATTACAGTGGCCCTGTTGTTTAAGCTGTCGGCTGCCCCATTCCATATGTGGGCCCCCGACGTATATGACGGTGCGCCGACCACGACCACCGCTTTGTTGGCGACTGTGCCGAAGGTAGCCATATTTTCTATCTTAGTTTCAATTGGCCCGGCGGTAAACATATTATTGATTGGTGCTGTATTTTCAATGATCGTGGGCGCCATTGGGGCTTTAAACCAAACAAAAATCAAACGCCTACTAGCCTATAGTGGGATAGGACATATGGGGTTTATACTTTGGGGGATGGAGATTGGGTCTTTTGAAAGTATTCAAGCC
>JAOCMZ010233304.1:0-18947 GCA_026546615.1 Paleozoanthus reticulatus
ACACCCCCTAAAAGTTTCCGTCTCGGTTGCAAGCAAGAGTGTTTTCACCTACTTTAAATTACTTTAATCTAGAGTAAGCATGAACAAATATCTTACACGTTGGCTATTTTCTACTAATCACAAGGATATAGGTACTTTATATTTACTATTTGGTGCTTTCTCTGGAATGGCGGGAACAGCTTCGAGTATGTTAATACGGCTAGAACTATCAGCTCCAGGTAGTATGTTAGGAGATGATCATTTATATAATGTAATTGTAACATCACATGCTTTATTAATGATTTTCTTCTTGGTAATGCCAGTAATGATTGGAGGATTCGGAAATTGGTTTGTGCCAATTATGATTGGTGCGCCCGATATGGCCTTTCCTAGATTAAACAATATCAGTTTCTGGTTATTGCCACCTTCTCTAATACTATTGGTTGGTTCTATGTTTGTGGAACAAGGAGCAGGTACAGGCTGAACTATTTATCCCCCACTATCAAGCATTCAAGCCCACTCAGGAGGAGCTGTGGATATGGCTATATTTAGTCTACATCTAGCTGGTGTATCCTCCATTTTAAGTTCTATTAATTTTATAACTACTATAATTAATATGAGGGTTCCTGGTATGAGTATGCATAGATTACCTCTATTTGTATGGTCTGTATTAATTACTACAATATTATTATTATTATCTTTACCAGTATTAGCTGGTGCAATTACAATGTTATTGACAGATAGAAATTTTAATACAACATTTTTTGATCCTGCGGGAGGAGGAGACCCCATTTTATTCCAGCACTTATTTTGGTTTTTTGGACACCCTGAAGTCTATATACTAATTCTCCCCGGATTTGGTATGGTATCCCAAATTATACCCACATTCTCTGCTAAACAACATATTTTTGGCTATTTAGGTATGGTCTATGCTATGATTTCTATTGGAGTATTAGGATTTATTGTTTGGGCCCACCATATGTTTACCGTTGGTATGGATGTCGATACTCGTGCTTATTTTACTGCCGCCACTATGATTATTGCTGTTCCTACTGGAATTAAAATATTTAGTTGGTTAGCTACTATATATGGGGGAAGCCCGCGGCTTGATACACCTATGTTGTGGGCTATTGGGTTTGTGTTCCTCTTTACTATAGGCGGTTTAACTGGAGTTATATTAGCTAATAGTTCATTAGATATAGCATTACACGATACTTATTATGTAGTAGCTCACTTCCATTACGTGTTATCTATGGGGGCCATATTTGCTATATTTGGGGGATATTACTATTGGTTTGGTAAAATTACGGGTTACAATTATAATGAATTATATGGTAAAATACATTTTTGGATTATGTTTATCGGAGTTAATTTAACTTTCTTTCCCCAACATTTCTTGGGTTTAGCTGGATTACCTAGAAGATATTCAGATTTCCCTGATGCTTATCAAGATTGGAACTTAATTAGTTCTTGCGGAGCTGTAATAGCCCTAGTCGGAATTATATGGTTCATATACTTATCTTATGAAGCATTAGCAGCCGAAAGACCGTTTAAGGGCTGGTCAACTTCGCCTGGTTCATTAGAATGGTCTCTATCCTCTCCGCCTGCTTTTCATACTTATAATGAATTACCGTTTGTCTATCAACGTAAATTGAGTCATGGGGATGATTTTAATATTATTTCCACATTACTCCTTTGACCTTGGGGAGTCTATAAGGCAATGTGTTCTTCTAATACATGCAAGGCCCCCGTATTTGGGGCCTTACTGGTGAGGATAAAACGGAGATTATCTCGGTTAACGTATTAGAGTAGGTGAGATAGTGGCCCACCTAGTCGAAGATGCGTAGTATAACCACACTTTCACTGAAACAAGGGGAAGACATTTGGCAGCAGTAGAGAGTTTTGTGCAATGGGTAAACGCTTGACACAGGGTTTCACACTGAGGTCTGTCTAACTAAGTGCCAGCAGACGCGGTTAAACTTAGGGGCCCAGTTTTTATTTCGCATTAGGCGTTAAAGTATGTAGTGAAGCATGAGGATAAAGTAGGGCAAACCTTTTGGTAATGGTAAAATGTTTGAAGCAAAAATGGAGGTCCGAAGGTGGAGACTCCTTACTCCGTTCATGGTATTTCATGAAATACGAAAGCTTGGATAGCAAACAGGATTAGATACCCTGGTAGTCCTTGCTCTAAACTTATACAATAGCTTTATTAGCAAACAACCCTATTGTATGCCTGAATACTATGATCGCAAGATTGAAACTCAAAAGGCTTGGCTGTTCACTGTTTGAATCAGAGGAGCGTGTAATTTAATACGATGATCCGCGTGTCACCTTACCTTTCCTTGAAAGCGTACTTAGTAACCGCTCAGGCATTGCATGGCCGTCGTCAGGATAACAATAAATGTTATCCTTAACCCTATTATGGATTAAGTCAGGTGTCATGGTCTTTATGGAAAGGGATATCATGCGCTACATTCTCCTATACAATATATCCAATAAATTAGGAGGCGGAGATTCTCTGAAACGTGAATTTTAAGTAGGATTTGATAGTAATCGGAAAGTAGAGCGTTCCGGTGAATTCTAACCCAGTGTTAGCACAAATCGCCCGTCGTCCCTTTCAAGTTAAGGATACGAAATGCCCCGCGGGGTTATCCTTCCTTTTCGAGAGTGGGTAAGTCGTAACATAGTAAGGGTAAGGGAACTTGCTCTTGGGTCAAGTTTTGCGCGTTTAATACGTACTTGGTCGCGGTAACTAGGATGAGTACTATTATTTTAATTATCTTTAAAACGCTTGCAATAATAATACCTTTATTAGTGGCTATAGCTTATTTAACTTTAGCAGAAAGAAAGGTATTAGGGTATATGCAAGCACGAAAAGGACCTAATGTAGTTGGTGTTTATGGACTACTACAACCTTTAGCTGACGGATTAAAGTTATTCACTAAAGAAATGGTTATTCCCAATCATACTAATTTGTCGGTTTATATTATAGCCCCGGTTCTATCGCTTACTTTAGCTTTTTTGGCTTGGGGGGTTATTCCGTTTAGCTCGGGCATTGTATTAGCTGATATTAATGCTGGTATCCTATACATCTTTGCTATCAGTTCGATGGGGGTTTATGCTATTTTAATGTCTGGTTGAGGAAGTAATTCTAAATATGCATTCTTAGGGGCTATCAGAGCCGCAGCTCAAATGATTAGCTATGAAGTATGTATGGGGCTTATTCTAATATCAGTAATATTATGTGCGGGTTCTCTTAATATCACTCAGATTGTTTTAGCTCAAGCCGAAATTTGGTATATAATACCTTTATTTCCAGCTGCTTTAATGTTTTTTGCTTCGGCATTAGCTGAAACTAATAGGGCTCCTTTTGATCTTACCGAGGGGGAATCAGAATTAGTGTCTGGTTATAATGTAGAATATTCAAGTATGTCGTTTGCCTTATTCTTTTTGGCTGAATACGGCCATATTATTTTAATGAGCTGTTTGACAAGTTTATTGTTTTTAGGTGGTTGGGCACCTTTCACAGGAATTTTAGGGATGGGCTGTTTAGCCCTTAAAACTACTATCGTAGTATTCGCATTTGTATGGGTACGAGCCTCTTTTCCTAGAATGAGATATGACCAACTTATGTATTTATTATGAAAGTCTTACTTACCTTTTAGTCTTGGTTTAGTCGTTTTAATTTCTGGCCTGTTGATAGGTTTAGATGCCCGAGCTTAATAATATGAAAAATCATTTCAATATCCTCCTGAACCTTTAAATATGCCGCCCCTAAGAATAGTAACCCTTTTACCCCCTAACGAATTGGTGGGAGCCCCGGCGAACTACTACTGAATCATAGAGGTATGACATTAGATTTTGTGCCAACTGATTGGTATACTTCGATTCCGGAAGACATTGGCGAAACGGATACTACATTATCCGCGTATAATTAAGAACAAAATTCGCACACCTTTGTATTTTCGCCCGCTGGAGAGTTTCTTTATGAATTCTAGCCTCCCTTCTGGGTGCGTAGGGTCAACTAACGGTAAGTTCTCAGACTCATAATCTGATTATGCCGGTTCAACTCCGGCCCCTACCAAGATTCTAAAGATAAGATATATCCACATAAAACCAAGTAGGTAAGGAGATATTAGTTTATTAAATGAATCTAGGCAAACATACACGAACTAATTCGATTAAGGGGGATGGAACTATTCCCAATAATACAATAGCTATTATTAACGGTAATTGCCCATTAAATTCTCGTCTATTAATATCTCTAGAAAATATTAAATATGAAGAAAATTGCCCAAAACAAATTCTATTATATAAATATAACGAGTAAGCAGCAGCTATAACCATACTAGTCGAAGTCAAAATACCTAATGATGTACTAATAGAAAAAGCAGCTACTAAAGATAAAAATTCTCCAACAAAATTACAACTAAGAGGAACAGCAATATTGGCTAAAGTAAATATCATAAATATTATAGAAAATAGAGGCATAGTCATAACTGCTCCTCTATAATATCTAACTAACCTTGTGTAATGTCTCTCAT
The DNA here is from genome assembly GCA_026546615.1 of Paleozoanthus reticulatus. Lineage (NCBI taxonomy): Eukaryota > Metazoa > Cnidaria > Anthozoa > Zoantharia > Epizoanthidae > Paleozoanthus > Paleozoanthus reticulatus. The sequence continues at coordinate 4,524 of JAOCMZ010233304.1, forward strand.
AAAGCAACGTTACTGCTATAAATAAAGCAGGGCTGACTACCCCATGAGCTATCATTAAGAATATAGAGGCTATTAAGCCCTCCATCGTATGAGTAAATAAACCTATTGTTACTATTCCCATATGAGCTACCGAGGAATAAGCTATCAGACGTTTTGCATCGACTTGTCTACAAGTAGTTAAACTCCCATATATCACTGCTATTAATGATAACGTTAATATGATTGGTGCTAAATACTCTGTTGCTTCGGGGAAAAGTGGCCAAGCAAATCGAATAAATCCATAACCTCCTAATTTTAACAATATTCCAGCTAGAATCACGGAACCAGCTAAAGGAGCCTCAACATGCGCAAGAGGCAGCCATATATGAAAGGGTATCATTGGTATCTTAACTGCTAAACTAAGAAAGAAACCTATAAATAACCAAATTTGAATATTACTATCAATCTGGATGTTAGTTAAAGATAAGTAATCAGTTGTACCTGTTACTCTATAAATAACTGCTATGCTAAGTAACATTAATATTGAGCCAACTAAGGTATAAAAGAAGAAATAATAAGCAGCTTTTATCTTCTCGGCCCGGGTTCCCCATACTCCTATTACTAAAAACATGGGGATCAATATGCTTTCAAATAATACATAAAATATTAATAGATCTAATATTGAAAATACTCCAATTAATAGTAATTCCATACTTAGAAGACACATAATAAACTCTTTAACAAGAAACTTAATACTGTTCCAACTTACTAAAACACAAATTGGTGTTAATAAAGTACTTAATACAATAAAAAATATAGAGATCCCATCAATAGCAAATAATATTGGAGAACCTTCAAACCAACCTATTGTTTTCACCCAATTAAATTCTATTATCTGTTGAAATTGAGCTTCTTGATGAAAATTAACTAATAATAGAATAGAAAAAGCAAATGTAATCAGAGACCACTCTAACGCTTGCTGGCGTAATTTCATACTATTTTCCCTTGGAATCAATGCTATTATTACTATACTTATTAATATAGAGCCCACTATACAAGCTAATATCATATTAATATTACCGAATCTTGTTTCTAATTTACGATTAGATACCTAAGTGCGATAGCTGTTCCGACTAATATCATTAGTGCATAATTAAACAATAAACCAGATTGTAAGCTGCTTAACTCTTTAGTTCTATTAACCAAAAATAAGGCTATTCCAGTGGGACCTAAAATCTCTAAAATACCCCTATCTATAGTACGATAAGAGACAATATGACCGAACTTCCAAACTGTGCTTCCAATATAATAATTTGTTATTTGATTAAACTCCCAAGCATAAAACAAAAACCCATATATATTAGGGCGTGTAATATAATAGATAATATATGGACGAAGTATAAACACTAGTAATATACCTGTTACGGACATAATAACTGGTGCTAAAGAGACTATTGTGGGTACAAGTGGCAAGGGACGTATACTTGGCGCAAACACCAGATTTTGAGCGATATAACCAACTAAAATACTCCCTATTGCTAATACTAATAAAGGACCTAACAAGTTTCAATCAGCCTCATGTAAGTGTTGTGCGCTTGTACGTGTTAAATTAGGTTTAGACACAAAACTTAAGTAGATTAATCGGAATGAATAAAAAGCAGTTAAAAAGGCTGTAATTGAAGCTAACCAATAAATAGATACTAAACAATAATTATTATAAGTTAATTCTAATATTAAATCTTTAGAGTAAAATCCAGATAAATAGGGGAAACCAGCTAAAGACAATGAACCAATCAACATTAATACATATGTTAGAGGTAAACCCCGGATTACTCCCCCCATCTTCCTAAGATCTTGTTCATCTAAAAGAGCATGAATTATTGAGCCTGCCCCTAAGAATAGTAAGGCCTTAAAGAAAGCATGAGTTAGTAGATGATATAAACCACTTAAACAGCTATAAGTACCACAAGCCATTACCATATATCCTAATTGACTACAAGTAGAATAAGCAATAACTTTTTTTATATCCGATTGAACTAATCCTACTGTAGCTGCAAAAAAAGCAGTTAAGGAGCCAATTAAACCTACAATAATTGTTGCAGTTGGAGAATAATCAAAAAGAGGAGCTGATCTTATAATTAAAAATACTCCCGCTGTTACCATTGTTGCTGCGTGAATTAGGGCCGAAACAGGTGTGGGGCCTTCCATAGCATCTGGCAACCAAGTGTGTAACCCTAATTGGGCAGATTTTCCTGCGGCTCCTATAGTTAATAATATACAAATCCAAGTACAAGCTGAAGATGGTGATAAAACGGAAAATAAACTACAGTAATCCAATACCCCAAATTCTTTCCAGATTAATATAATAGCTAGCATTAATCCTATATCTCCTACTCTATTGATTAACATTGCTTTAATTGCTGCTTTGTTAGCTTGTATCCGCGTAAACCAAAAATTAATTAATAAGAAAGAACATAAACCAACACCTTCCCAACCAATAAATAACTGCACATAATTATTACTAGTAACTAAAACTAGCATAAAAAAGGTAAATAGAGACAGATAGCTCATGAATCTAGGTAAATGGGGATCTTCTCTCATATAACTTGTAGAATAGACATGAACTAACCCGCTAATTGTAGTTACTACTATTAACATTACAGCTGTTACCATATCAAATTGTAAGCCAAAGCTAGTTATTAGTAAGTCTGATTCTATCCATTTGCCTAACCCTATATAGACTACAGACCCATTAATAAGGATTTCATAACATAGTACAAAAGAGAGGAAGTTACTGGCGAGAATCCACACAGAACTTAACAAGCCAGCCCCTTTTCCTCCAAGATAGTGACCCCCTAGTCCGCTTCCGACTGCGCTTAGTAGCGGTATAAATATAACTAGAAGATACATGGGAATAAATCTAAAATAATCAAATGTGTTAATTGAAAGAACAAACTAGGACATATTATAATTGTTAATATTAAGTATAAGCTTACCCCAATTAATATTGTCTTGCCCGGTGCTCTACGTGGAGAATTTAGTATATTTGCTATTACTAAAGGCGTCGATAAAGGTTGATAAAACATAATTTTAACTAATCTAAGGTAATAGACTCCAGCTATTACGGAACAGATTAAAGCTATTAAAGCGCTAAGATAATAGTTTTGACCAACAGCTGCTAAGATAATATACCACTTAGTTAAAAACCCAATTAAAGGGGGAATTCCTGCAGTAGACAATAAACCTGTAGCCAATGCTAATGCTAACATTGGGCTTAATCTTGAAACACCACTAAACTCAATAAGCATGTCTCTTTTAGGAGATATGATTAGTATTACAGACCAAAGTAGTACTTGAGTTATTATATAAGCACCTATATACATTAAACTCGCCTGAAGACTTTCTATAGACCCAATAGCTATTCCAAGCAGCACAAACCCCATATGGCTTATCCCACTATAAGCTAATAGTCTTTTTATTCGAGTTTGATTTAAAGCTCCTATGGCCCCAATAATTAAAGAGATTAATCCAGCTATTAATAACCCTGTTTCATTTAAGCCTATTTGTACTATAATAGCTAGTACCCCTAATTTCGGCACAATAGATAATAGCGCAGCTACCCAAGTTGGAGCCCCTTCGTAAACATCGGGGGCCCACATATGAAATGGGGCTGCAGAGACTTTAAATAACAATGAGATAGTAATTAAGCATTTGCCAGCTAATGTACTATAAGATACTATACTTATACGAATAAATTGGAGTTCAAGCTCTCCTGTAGAACCATAAATTAAGGCGCAACCAAACAGAAATAACCCCGAAGATAGTGCCCCTAACACGAAGTATTTCAGCCCAGCTTCTGCCGATAGCAATGAGTTTCTATTATAAGCCACTAAGATAAACATACATAATGTTTGCATTTCTAATGCTAAATATATAGAAATTAAATTTGTTGACCCAATAAGTAATAAATTACCTAAAATCACCAATAAAATCAATAAAGAACTTGATCGATGCGATGTTCGATGGTCCAACATACATAGTATAGCTAACCCACTTAACATCACCAGCATCTTAATAGCCTGTGTCCAACATAGAAGATGAGGCTCAGTAAATAACCCAGTAACCCCCACAGTACCCACAAGTAGCATAGCTATTCTTAAAGTAGAGGCTTTAAATCCATACGCCAACACTATTAGTATGATGAGCCCTAGTGTTAATTCCATAGTATACCAGGGGTTATACACCCGCATGGCATATAATACCTAACTTTTTGTTTTCCCTCTTGGCAGCAGCCAGAGGTTAATTACGTCGATGGGGCCAATATAGTCGAGCATCGCTGAGACCATTCCTTGCGTACTAGGACTCAGAAAAGTTGGTATTGAATATTGTAGATAAAAACCGAGCTGTGTCACCACGCTCTGAACTCAAATCATGTACGGTTTTCATGGTCGAACAGACCAACCTGAGGTACCTTCTACAGCACCAGGGCACCGCAATTCAACATCGAGGTCGCAAACACTGTTCTCGATAAGAACTCTCCAACAATATTACGCTGTTATCCCTACGGTAGCTTTTATCCGCTTTCGATATTTATTTTGGATAATCATATCGGGTCATTATCGCCCACATAGAACTATGTCCTTGTGCCAGTTCGGGGTGTTCCCCTCACTGTCAGGCTAATGAGATTAGTTATGTATACCATAAGCTCGCCTTCGTTTCTTATTCAAAGGTAGTCGCCCCAACTAAACTGTCCTACCAACTAATTATTAACTCAAAATTAGGGTACTTAGTATCAATTACTTTAAGTTAATGCCATCGGTATCCAGTAAAGCTCGATAGGGTCTTTTCGTCTTACAATATTTATGTAGTATCTTCACTACAACTATAATTTCATCGGTTCTCCTCTTGAGACAGTAAGACCCTCGTGGTTCCATTCATACCCGCCAACAATTAATTGGCTATTTATTGTGCTACATTATCACGGTCAGAGTTACCGCGGCCATTCAGTTGGGTTTCGCTTTAGATGTTAATCCTTAGTTTCACTGTACAACCATTGGGCAGAATTCACCCTCTATACTTCAGCAATCTTTAGCAGAGAGCTATGTTTTTGGTAAACAGTCGAGATCTTATTTGCCGAGTTCCTTAAGAGAAATTACACCTAGATCTAAATCCATAATAACAGTTAAAGGTACTTCGTACCATAATCTTTTCCTGAACAACTACAATAATTATAATCCATCGAACATAATACCCTTAGAAGCTGTATAAATTTTATTTGGAGTGAATCTTGTACTACTCATGCCTGCATTATCACTTCTGTTTATCTCACGAGGTGCACACATATAGTGCTAACAGAATGCTCTACTACCAAGCCAGCCTTTCTGGCTCCCAGAATTTTAGTAACAAATTTAGCCGCCTTAATTTTTAGAATTTCCTAGCTCATTCAGTGAACTCTTACGTTTTCCCGTGCAGATGGCTGTTTCCAAGCCTACTTCCTGTTTGTTTAAGTTGAACCCTCTTTACACACTTAATCTATATTAGTGACTTTAATTTCTGGTTTGGGCTTACCCCCTTTGACTATCGGCCTTATAACCATAGTCTTACTACACCATTAATTCAAGGGGCGCCAAGGGGCGCCCGAATCAATTTAGGGCGCCTTACTAAGATAAGTTTCGTAGAGAACCAGCTATATCCAAGTTCGACTAGTATTTCACCGCTAACCACAGCTCATCCAAGATTTTTGCCACAATCACTGGTTCGGTCAGCATAGCTACCTGGCTATGGTTAGATCACTTGGTTTCGGGTAATTTGACTGACGAGTTTCTCTTGCTTTCACTACGCCTTCATTTATACTTAAGCTTGCCAAATTTTGTCTTGCAGGCCCCTTATGCAAAAGGTAACTTTGAGAACCAATTCTAAGTCTTTCCCTCACGGTACTTTCTCTATAGGTGTCTATAGGGGTTTAGTCTAGATGTCCAATCATCTTAATTATCTGTTTGAGACACTTCCTCCGCTATCGCTCGCCGCTACGCACGGAATCTCAGTTGATGTATTCCTTCTAGTTTAATAAGATGTTTCAATTAACTACTCAATTTACCCTTTTCAGTTAGGATAAACAAGTTCAAAGTCTCTCCCTTGTTATTTCGTGTTTCACGTCCTTACCGATAGACCCTAGACTTTACTCAGTTCCACTGTCCTAAGATTCATTTAATAAACTAATATAATATCTCCTTACCTACGGGATGTTAACTTCCCTTTCTTATCCAATATAACTTTTTATATCCGGGGGTTCTCTTCCAACCTAAAATAGAAATTTTATTTCTATGAATATCTAAATGACAACTTGAACAAACAGGCACCAAGTTAGACCTTCGATTCAATCTTTTATTACAAAATTTCTTGGGTCGAATGTGGTGAATAGCCTCTGCTAAAGCACCGCATATTTCACACGAATCAATAAAAACTTGGACATTATATTTAGAAGGGCGGAATACTGTTAAAGAACTAGGCACATTTCAAGATGGTGGTTCCCAATTAACAAGTTTACGATATTTCAAAGCACTATTATAAAATTTTTTGTCATTAATTATATGGCCCATAACTTCAATGCCATATTGAGAAGGGCCTGGCCCAGGTTTCAATTTACGTTCATAAATTAAACACAAATCCTCTTGAATAACAGATAAATGATAATACCGAACTGGCAAATTAATTAAAGAACAAACTTGGTGTAAATGAGTAGAAAGAACAAAACTAGTTTGTGCTGCTGTTAATCTCTCAATTGTTGCAGCTAATATTGCTGTTCCTGAACTAGTTTCTGTTCCATGACAAATTTCGTCACCTAATATTAGACTGTTATAATTGGCTAACTTTAATATAGTTGAAAGATCTCTCATTTCAACCTCAAAAGTACCTTGACCTTTATGAAGATCGTCTCCCCCTGAAATACGAGTAGTTAAATAGTGATAGGGCCTTAATTTAAATGAATCTGCAGCTACATACATTCCTGCTTGAGCTAAAATTACGTTGACCCCAATTGCTCTAAGTAAAGTAGATTTACCTGCACCATTTATTGAAAATACTAACATTCCTTTATCTTTTAAGCTAATATTATGGGCTATACATTCTTCTTGAGTGTTTAACTGTTCTACTAATGGGTGTCGCAAGTTAATTGCTTCTATAAAACCTTTAGTTTGTTGAAATTTTCCCAATGTTAAGTAAGGTTTAATATAATTAAATTTACTAGCCGCAATAGCCCCACTTAGTGCAACATCTAATCTAGAAACCAGATTTACTAAAGGTGAAAATAACTCAGAATAACTGAAATATAATCTTTTTAGTTCCCGATTATAAGTTTGCTTAACATAAATATTAATTTGTTCTTCTAATAAATTTAATTCAATTAATACTTTATGAATAATGGAACTAGTAATTATATGGTGGCTTCCTCTTTTACCCAATAAAATAATTGAATTATTCGATATAGAAGCATTTGTCATGTAATGTTCTAACTTAACTAATTTTTTAGATGGAATAGAGAGAGCATAACCCTCTTTATTAAAATATTCAACTTTGATAGAGATTGTGTCTTGAAATACAATATTTGAAATTTGTTCGGCCCACTCTGTGAGTTGGGTTCTTAAAGTTTGTTGTTGCACAAGAAAGTTAGTTAGATTATCAGTTGGTTGTAATACGTCTTTGAAATCACCTAAAAGACTATTTACTTGGAAAATTCGACTTATCTCCTCAATTAACGATTCTAATTGAAGCTTAATTGAAAGGGGTAATTGAATTCATTTATTACTTAATTTACCTATTAATTGACTAGCAAATAAATAAGAATGATAAATTTGATTTAACTTTTTAGGTGGCAAAGTAATATCACTCGAGGCACATATTGCCCACTGACGATGTAAAGAAGATAAATCTTTAATATTTTTTAACTCAGAATTATCAAATATTTTTTTGTCAAGTAATTGTTTAAATATGGCAATTTCTTCGTAACGAAGATTCAATTCAGAATAATCTGTAATAGGGTTAAGAAGTCTGAATTTAAGTAGTCTTTTACCCATTGTAGTTGAACAGTGATCAATTAGACTGAGTAAACCACCTAATTTACCCCTTTTAGATAGTAAATCCAACTGATACTCTGCTCGATTACATAATATTAAATTTAAGGGGCTAACAACAGAATTGTAACATTCGGGAAGTTGAAGGTTCTTAATAAGATTGGGATTTCGATCTTTAATAAATTGTAAAACTCCTAAGAGGCTAATTAAATTTGCCTGATTAACACTTTCTGTCCAAGTACTTTGAAATATCTTACTAAGGGTATATTCTTGATAATTTTTGTTAAACCATTCAGCATTAATACTCATGTAAATATGAAGTAAAAGCCATTCCTTATTATTTTCATACCTATAAGATAAATAACGTGCTTCTTCCATAATTTCAATTTTAGCATTGGGTTCAGAAGGGAATAAATTCCAATCAATTAATAAATTATATATGTTTATTAAAATCTCTGAACTTGCTTCCGAGTTAATCCAAATTACTATTTCTCTAACACGATAATTAATTAATAATCGAGCGACTTTGTCTCTATCTGTCCAAGAGACAGGAAACATTACACTATGCCCATTCATGGCTGAAAATAAAGTAACACCTATTAAATTATCTTGAGAGAAATAAATTGATAACACATAAGATAATTCCGAACAATCCTCTAAATTACTTCCTAAATTACAACTAGGAGAATAAACTTGAGATACTGCGCGTTGTTTTGGCCCTGATTGACTAGTAACTAATTCATCGATAACTATAACAGTTCAACCTTTATCTAACAAAGTACTTAAATGAGTAGTAAGGGAATAAATTGGAAATCCCATTTGAAGCAAGGATCTTTTACTAGGTGATATTACTCTCATATCAAGTAATGTGGCAACTTGTTCAATAGAGGGAGTTACTTCCAAAGACCCTCGTATGAACGATTCAGCTAATAATTCAGCTTGAGAATATGCTTGTTGCTTACTCGGAGTATTAGGTTCATACCAAAGTTCATAGAACTTACCAATTTGGATAAATTGGATTACTGATAACCCATACTTAGAATAATTTTTCTCTACTAAGTTGAGATATTGCATAGGCACTTGATTCATTTTTAATTAGAAGAATTAGAAGTTAGCCTCTTAATAAATTTAAGGCTCGAACAGCAATTGTACCACGTAAACGATAATAATTAACCATAATGGCTAAACCGATAGCAGACTCGGCAGCTGCGACAGTTAGAATCACAATCGCAAAAATTTGACCAAAAAGCGCATAAAGCACACGAGATTCAAATAGAAGCAAAATAGTAGAAGCCAATAAAACTAGCTCTACACACATTAGCATAATAATTAAATTACTTCTATTAAGAATAATACCTAAAATTCCAATTAATAAGATGACAATTGATAGTATTAAATAGGACATGCGCTATATCAATTAGAGGCTAGTTTTCCCACTCTAAACCTCCTTCTATCCACTCATAAATTAATCCTAAAGTTAAGATAAATAAAAATAACATAACAATCCAATATCCAAATAAAGGTAAGCTCATATAAGTAACAGCCCAAGGAAATAAAAAAGATATTTCAAGATCAAATATTAAAAACAAGATACCAATTAAGAAGAATCTAACAGAAAAAGGATTCCCCGGGTTATCAAAAGGATCAAACCCACACTCATAAACTGACACTTTTTCCATATCGGGTTGTTTATGTCCTAATAGATAAGATGCCCCTAAAATTAGAATTGATAATGTCCCGCTAACAATAAGTAGTATTAATATTCCTTTAAACTCCATGTTCCTCTGGTAGCACCTTAAAGGTACTCTCTGCTGATTTGTAGAAAAAGATCTTGCCCCTCACCGTAAGAGCGATATATAAAAGGTGAAGTTGGCTGCTTAGCTAATAATATAGCCCCTATCATAGCAACTAATAGCACCAAACTAGCAATTAATACTAATTCATAATAAATTGTATAAAGATGACTCCCAATTGCCCCAATGTTAGTTCTAGATCCTATAACAGGATTTCCAATATATTTAGGACTATTGGTTAATAAAGTATAAAATAAGAATATAACAGACAATCCTACAGGTAGAAAATGCGAGTGATCTTGAGAATAAACTTTATTAGGCTGTTGAATTAACATAATTACAAACAAGAATAAAATAGCAATAGCCCCTACATATACAATTATAAATATTAAACCTATATAATCTAGTCCCAATGATATAAACATGACAGCAGCATTAACAAAGGCAATAACTAACCAAAATACTGAATAAACAGGATTTGGCGTCGATATGACCATAAGACTAGCTCCAACTATTACTAAGGATGTTAGAATAAATAAACCATTCATATAAATTATTTATATTGATAGTGGGTCTCACATTTGAAATTTAACATGAAGTATTAACAATACAAAAAATCTTAGCATCGATAGCTATGTTGTTCAACCCGAAACATGAAACTTTTATTTCAAGTTAATAAACAATCCAACCATGAGTAATCAATTCAAGATATTTAGAAGGCATTGGAGAATAATGTTTATTCAACTCATGAAGAAGAAAATTAATTACTCTTAAGGTTCAGTAAATAATTTTCTGTCAATCCTAACAAAGGGATTAATACTAAGAAATAAGCAAAATAGAATATAGAAGCAAATTGACCAATCATAACATAAGGCTCCTCTACTGGATTAGCTCCTAACCAAGTCAATAGAATAAAATCAGCTACTAAAAACCAAAATGCTACTTTACCTAAGGGTCTAAATGTTAAAGCTCTTAATTTACTAGTATGAATAAAGGGCAATAAAAATAACACTAAAATACTAAATATCATAGCCAAAACCCCTCCAAGCTTGTTGGGTATAGAGCGTAGTATAGCATATGCAAATAAAAAGTACCATTCTGGTTGTATGTGTACAGGAGTTACTAAAGGATTAGCTTGAATAAAATTTTCAGGATCACCTAATACATTAGGCATAAAATAACAAAGTATAACTAAAATAGTGCTAAGTACCATTATTCCAAATAAGTCCTTATAAGTATAATAAACATGAAAAGTAACTTTATCTATATTAGAGTCGATTCCTAAAGGATTATTTGATCCAGTTGTATGTAAACCAATAATATGTAATACGCCTAATCCAGCTATAAGAAAAGGAAAAAGATAATGTAAAGAAAAGAAACGGTTAAGAGTCGCATTAGATACACTAAATCCTCCCCAAATCCATTGAACAATATCTGTTCCTATATAGGGTATAGCAGAACAAAAGTTAGTTATAACTGTGGCCCCCCAAAAGGACATTTGTCCCCAAGGTAATACATAGCCTAAAAAAGCTGTTATCATCATCACTAAATAAATTATAACCCCGATATTCCAAACGTCTAATTTCATGTAACTCCCATAATAGAGTCCTCTACCCATATGTATATATACACAGAGAAAGAATAATGAAGCTCCATTAGCATGAATATATTTTAACATAAAACCATAATTAACGTCTCTTAAAATATGAGAAATTGAGTCAAAAGCTAAGCTAACATCAGGGCAATAATGCATAGCTAAGAATATCCCAGTAATCAATTGAATAGCTAAACAAAGTCCTAACAAAGAACCAAAATTCCAGTAATAACTAATATTAGAAGGGGCTGGTAAATCAACCAGGACCCCATTCACAATAGAAAGTATTGGATGTTGAGTTCTTATTCGCAACATTTTGTTTGGTGATTCCATAAAGAAGGAAATGAGCCGACCTTCGATGGGCCCATACATTAACTTCCCCACCAGTAAATACATATGTATAAAAACAACCAAACCACATCTACAAAATGCCAATACCAACTAGCAGCCTCAAAACCAAAATGATGATGACGAGTATAGTGATAGCCTATTAGTCTAGCTAAACACACAGTCAAAAATATAGTTCCAATTATAACATGAAAACCATGAAAACCTGTAGCCATAAAAAAGGTTGAACCATATACAGAGTCTGAAATTGTAAAAGGCGCTTCGTAATACTCCATAGCTTGTAAGGCTGTAAATTGAATCCCAAGTATTACGGTACAAGTCAGTGATTGGATGGCTTCTAATCTTTGTCCGCTAACTATGGCGTGATGTGCCCATGTAACTGTTGCTCCTGAACTAAGTAATATGGCTGTATTTAATAAGGGCACAGAAAATGGATCTAACACTTCTATACCAACAGGGGGCCAAATAGCCCCTAACTCTATAGTAGGAGATAAACTACTATGGAAGAAAGCCCAAAAGAACGCAAAAAAAAAGCAAACTTCAGAAGTAATAAAAAGGATCATCCCATATCTTAATCCCCTTTTTACTATTTGAGTATGATGTCCCTGGAAAGTGGCTTCTCTAATAATATCTCTCCACCAAACAAACATTGTTAATATTATTGTTATTGCACCTAAATACATTATCCATGTATAACTATAATGAAAATATAATACTGAACCTACTGTTAACAGTAATGCCCCAATTGCACCTGTATAAGGCCATGGACTAGGATCCACTAAATGATAAGGGTGATAAGCCTTACTCATGGCTCCCCGGCGGGGAATCGAGCGGAGACATTCTCCTACCCAACAATTTCTACTCTAAATATAAGTAAGTATAGATTAATGTAAGTTGAGAGTATCATTAATGTAGATGGTAGTTAACAGACAAAATACATATGCTTGAATCAAAGCCACAGCAATTTCTAGTAAAGTTATAAAAATCATTACTAATATTGGGGCTAAACTTAATACTAATAATCCATTACTAATCATTGCAAACCCAAAACTTGCTAATATAGCAAATAAAAGGTGCCCAGCAGATAAATTAGCAGCTAATCGAACACCTAAAGAAATTGCTCGAGAGAGATAGCTAAGTGTTTCAATTAGAACTAATAATGGGGCTAATAATAAAGGAGCCCCACTAGGCATCATCATTGAAACAAAATCCCAACGGTAGTGTGTTAATCCCAAGATTGTTACTGCTATTAAAATTGATAAACTTAATCCAAAAGTAACAACAATATGGGCAGTAGGAGTAAATACATAAGGAAATAACCCTAATAGATTTAATCCGGCAATAAACGTAAATAGAGTAATAATAAGAGTAAAATATTGAGTTCCCTTATTAGCTGTAGAATCTTTTACTAATCCTAAAAAGTGAGTATAAAGAATCTCTTGTATAGCCTGCAATCTTGTGGGTATTAGTTTATATGAACAACTTCCTATTAATACTACACTAAATAAAATAAGCATCATAATAGAAGAATTAGTAATTATTTCTCCAATTATCCTAACTACATTAAACTGATCAAAAAAAGAGGCTGCCATATGGGTATACATGTAAGAAACGGGTCTATTTATGGAGTATATCTTGTAATATAGTATATGCTCGATTAACTCCCAGCCCCTTACTAAGGGTTGCCCCCTCCTTCTGTAATATACTTCTTATACGTAAATTATTTTGAATTTTAGGTAAAATAAATAAACTCATAATACTATAAAGTGCTAACAAGATTATTAATGTCCAGCTATATTGAGTTAAATAAACAGTTATATCTAAGTGAGGCATAATTTGATATAAGATCCCCTTAAAGATCACATAATGAAGATAACCAGCTGATATATTTATCTATGCTAACGGCCTCTATAACAATGGGCATAAAAGAGTGATTAGCGCCACATAATTCGGAACATTGACCATAAAATAATCCCGGTCTTTTAGCTAAAAATCCGGTTTGATTAAGACGTCCAGGCACAGCATCCATTTTAAGAGCTAATGAAGGCACAGCAAATGAGTGAAGCACATCTGCGCCTGTAACTAAAACTCTTACATAAGTATCAATAGGAACAACCATTCTATTGTCAACCTCTAATAATCGGAGATCACCAGGTTGAAGGTCACTCGTAGGTATCATGTAAGAGTCAAATTCTAAAGTACTATCCTCACCTAAGGTTTGATAATCTGAGTACTCATAAGACCAATACCATTGATGACCTATAGCTTTTACTGTTACACCGGGCTCTATTATCTCATCCATTAAATAAAGTAATTTCAAAGAAGGAAATGCTATAAATACTAATATAGCTGCTGGAATTATAGTCCAAACAATTTCTATTGTGACTCCCTCTATAGTATAACGATGATAAGCTTGGCCTGTTAATCCTCTTATAGTTAACCACAGGACGGCTGTTATAATAATAATTAAAATAAACATAATTTGGTTATGAAGAAATAGAATTTCTTCCATAACAGGACTAGCAGCATCTTGGAAGCTTAGTTGAAATGGCTCAGCCGCATCACGAAGTGAGGCTTCTAATAATGCATTAATTAGAGTTTTCATTCTTCTCTGGCTTCATTACTTTGTAGATGCCCCCTT
>JAOCMZ010344412.1:0-16685 GCA_026546615.1 Paleozoanthus reticulatus
AAGAAGTTCTTTTTCAAGGAAGAAAGAGTGTATTCATAATTATTTGATTACTTATGAGGACGTGCTAGTGTGGTAATAATAATAAAAATTTTATATTATTGTAATTAATTTTGTAGGTATTGCATAAGGATTTTACCTGTGTTCTGTATGTGACATTGCGAAGTTGTATTCATTATGATGATCCTAATTGGTGGGAAAAATACATGCTGTAAAAGTATTTTGTTGAGGATGTTTGAATAAAAAAATTGAACGAGAGAAATTTGTGTCAACATTTTTATTATTATTATTTGCTTGAGGGTGTTTACATTTTTCAAGTTTGTTTATACGCCTAAGCGTAGTTTTGCTTTCATTAGGGTGTTTACAATTTTTTCTGTACCAGTTTTTTTTCCTTTCAGTTTTTGTATCGATTTGATCATTTTTCTATCTGCAGTGTGTTTGTCTCTCAAATTGCGTGCTTTCGAGTAGTCGATGTCGTGTTGTTTGGCAATTTTATCGAGGCGATTAATCCCTGGGTCTCCGCGCGCCAATCTCTTTTTGAGGTTTGTTCCAGGTCCCATATACTGATATCCGGGCCAGTGAAATTCTTTCCCTGTTTTAGAAACCCATTTTTGAAGATCGAGTACTCCTCTGCCCTTCTGGATTCTTTTTTTCCTTTTCTTCGTTTTTTTCCTCTTAGGTGCCATTTTTTAGAAAGGTTTCCAGTTACTTCCCGAGCGTAATTTGGAAGGTGAGAGGAAGGATAGAGATTTACTTAATTTGCTTTTTCCTTTGCCTTTGCCTTTGCTGCCTTTCGTACCGCCAACAGCCCCTTCGGCTGCTCCTTCTAGTACAGATTGAATGAAGCTTGAAGGTTGTTTCTTTTTTAAAGTTGCTGGTGGCTTTTTTGGAGTTTTAGGATCATCATCTTTGAATATTTCTTCCAGTGTTCTCGGTAACAGGGATGGTGTCTTTTTTGTTTTTGGAGTTGGACCTTTAGGTATTACTTTAGGCTTTGGGGGTAGTGGTGGTTTACGTCGTCTTTGTTGACGGGGAGGCTGTTGTTGTTGTGGCTGCTGAGGTAGTGGTGGTAGTGGCGGTGGTTGAGGAATTTGAGGAATTTGAGGTGCTCGATTTTTCTGCAACATTTCCTTCATCCATTTTTCAACAGCTGTAGTTGTAAAGTCGTAATCTTCGTCAGATTTTTCCGTTCCTATTGAAGTTGTGGGTAAGCGTCTCAAACGTTTTGTCGCCTTGTGAAGTTGAGCGTTAAGTTCTTTCAATTGTCGAACTTTGCTTGTGTTTGTGATGTTAGGTGCGGAGAGAATTCGCTTTCTTTTTGCCCCAACTGTAGCTGCTTTTTTTAAATAAGGATTCTGGCCTAGTAGTTCAGCCTTGTATTTTTCAACCTCGATGGGGTCTTCATCGGGGGTTACTATCAGTACTTCTTTCATCGTGTAACTAAGCACTTGTTACTGTGCGGATTGGCTTTTATAATTTCAATCGTCGACAACGCAACTGCAGGCAGCTCCTAAGCTTTTCCAAAAGTGTCCACCTTTCTGATCTATTAATATTTTGCGCCGTTTTTTAATAGAATGTTTTCTTTTTTGTAAGTCTCGCAGGGCTTGCTTGTGACGTTTCAGTTTTGTTACAACTTCGGGGTGAACGTCGATGACGTCTCCTCTTAAGACGTTCATAATTACTTCACTAACCGCATTGATTTGATCTTTGTTTGCGTGTTGCAATATTTCTTTTCGAAGTGCCGGTTTTTGTTGTGCTTGAAATAGGGCCCTCAGAAAGGGTTTTTGACGTCTGAGACGATTCATTTTTTACCTCGAATTTTGTCGTAACTTTTTACAAGAGCATATTTTGCTCCTGACGCTGCTGCTCCTTTAACCGCTTCTTTCGCAACTGTTTTGGCGAGACCTTTGGCTGCCGAACGTGTTAAATACTTTTTTCCTGTCCGAAGCATTAAGCGACGTCCTTGGTTGAAGATAACGCGAGCTACGTTTTTAAGTAAACCGGATAAAATTCCTTTACCCCTTTGGCTTTGGCGACGTTTCTTTTTCTTATTGCTGATGCGTCGTTGCTGTTGTTTTCGTTTCATCTTTAAGCATAGGAATAACCTGGTGGTGGTCGCGGTACGTTATTATAGTATTGAGAGGGTACACGTTGACTGCTAGTACCACCTCCAAGTAAGTTTCCTAATAAATCACCACCTAAGCTACCTAATAGTAGCTTAGCTGCAGCTCCGAGGAATCCTCCTTTTTGGCGCTTGCGCTTTTGTCTTCTCTTTTTTAGCCCGTATCTTCCTTGTCGTCGTTTCTTGTTAGCCATGATTTTGTTTGTGAGGCGTGCTTGCTGATGCTATTACTTATATAGTCTGGCTTTGATTAGTGCTTGTCGTAGGAGCGGGTTTGTCTTTGCTTTTGTTTTTAATGCTTTTAAGGTATTTCGAGCTAGTAAGCTGTACAGCCCTCCTCGTTGTGTTTTCTTGTAGGAAGAATTCTTCCTTCTTCTTCGATGTTTCTTCATGTTGTGACGAAGTGTGTAGAGGATTAGATTTTTTATGTGACTAGTCTAACCAGAGTGTTTAAGACGTCCTGGCCAAATCGACCTATTCTATCTAAGATGTTCCCGCCTCTTTGCTGTGAACTTCCAAAATATTTGCGAAGAAGTTGTTTTTGCATTTTGTGAGGGAGAACGAGACCTCCTCTCTGATTTCCCTTTGATTCTCGTATCCTCTTTGTTAGGAGGGTATCGATGTCGCTCCAAGGAGAAGCAAAACCAATTATTCCGCCCTTTTGTTTCTTACGCGAGGTCTTGTGCTTGCGAGTCTTTCGACATTTCTTCTTCTTCTGTGCGTTCTTCTTCATTGTTTAAATTATCTACGCCATCCAAGTAGTCGCACACCTCTTTATACTTTTTGAAGGCGACAAAGGTTGCATCGGTTATAGGTGGTGCAAAGTCTAGAACTAGGTGATCTAACAGCATAATTTCTTGAACTAAGTCGTTTTCACTTTTGTTGAGGAACATATCCATCACTTTTTTGTAAGAGGTGAAAGCAAAGCGCGTTTGATCTTGCTTGAGACCCCATTTGTTGTAATCTCCCCAGCCGCGTATTAGAGCTGCTGCCCCAGTCAGAGTTGCCGTAACAATAACGTTTTTTGTACAAGCACCGATGATTATTCCGAGAGCTACTAAGAATAAAGTAATAGCTGTCCATATTCTGTTTTTCCGTTTGAAGTCGAAGTAAGCTTTGCGATAACACCAATATTGTCGAAAGCAGTACTGCTTATTCATACTGAGTGGGGTCGTGGGTTGTTTGTTCGTGTAGAATGGCGTGTTACTGTCGGTGGTCCTCCTCCTTTATATACTGTGGTGATTGTGTTTGTGTGCGTGACGGATTGTACGTCTCTAGTAGCGTTATTTCTTTCATCTTGATCGACTAAGCGGCGACGTCGATTCATAAGTCTCGCACGTCGGTTTTGAGGTGTTTGCACAGTTGTTTGTTGCGTAGCTGCGCGTCTTCTGTTTCGCCGCGCTCCTGCTGTTCTTCTTCTTCTTTGTCTTCTAGGTGGCGTTGCCGGAGGTTGAGGTTGTGCGCTGCTTGTTGTCGGTGCATTACCGTCATCTCCTACCCACATAGAAGGGTCGTCGGGGTTATCTGTATCTGTATCTGTGAGTTCGAGTGCCGTACTACGCGAACCCGTACCTATCGAGGGAGATAAATCTAATTCGTAGTCGTTGATAATTCTTTGCGGAGATTCGTCACTTCTCTGAGGGGTAGGAGGTCGCGGCGGCGGTACGTCGTCAATAGGCCAGTTCAAATCTAAGTCTGCCCAGTCGTCGTCCTCGTTTATTAAAGTACTTGAAGATTGAGGCGTACGAAGATCTGGTGCGGATAGAGAAGCTAGTAATTCTTGAATAGCGTTGTCTGTACTCTGTTGCGAAGTCATGACGTAAAGCAGCGCATTCCTCCCTCACCTTTTAATATTCTCGAAAAGAGGCGATAGTTATCGTCTGAAGCAGGGTGGAGATCTAAGATCAAATACCCAAAAGGTCGCGAGGTAGCATCCTTAAATACTTGGAGGACGTCTTTCCACTCGTCCGGGAAGGCCTGCATTAGTAAATTCTTTACCGCTAGTTTGTCTCTAGGGTTTTTAAAAATGACGATGTAGTGCGAATTACGCGAAATCGTTTTGGCGTATTTTCCTTTCGGGAAGAGGTCTTGGCATAAGTAGAGAGCCGTGATGCCCTTGTGGTGAGACCCTTTCGTAAAAATGTTGACGACATTGGGATCGTCTCCACCTTCTTGCATTAAGTCATCTAGTATTAATAAGCCTCCTTTGCTCTTTGAGAACCAGGTTTCGAGATCTTCTTCAGTTGGAACTCCTTTATAAAAATGTATTCCTTGTTTTTGTAAGGTTTCGAAACCCTTTTGCCAAGCTCCGTAACAGTAGACGGTAGTCTTAGGTAGAGAAGGATCAAAATATCTTTTAGTATCTTTCAACAATTGGGTTACAAAGACTGTTTTGCCAGATCCGCTAGGCCCCGCAATCAGAATTGAGGAAGGGTGTCGGAATCTGTAAAAATTGAGAGTCGGAGGACCTTTTGAGACGCGACACGACATCGTTCTGCTTTTTTCTATTAATGTTTTTTATTAAGAGTTGCTTAAGTTTTTATACATTTGGCGCTTCAGCCATTTCGATATGACGTGATCGTTGTACACATAATCGTAACTTTTAAAACTTGTTAAGAAATCGTTCATCGTCTTTCCTTTGCTTTTTAATACTAAGTAATACAGACAGTAGTGACCGCAAGTGTAACTTGTAAGCGCTTGTAATCCCCAAGTGTTAACCGTTGTCTTTTTAGGCCAGTGCTTGTCTAACCAATTTTGTAAGTGCGAAGTTTGTAGGCCGTCCGGTCCTAAACCGAAGCTGTCCATCACTTCGCACTTTTTATCACACGTCCACAGAGCCATCCAGTGTTCTCCAGGTTCGTCCGAAGGGTCCGTGTTAACTATGTACCCTCGCGGTTTACTTAATTCGGGACTGCGAGGTAGAGAGTCCTGAGCAAATACTCCGGCAAAAGCGTCTCCCAGTAAGGGCCTCGCTAACTGCTTTAGTTCGTTTGTCGATAGGGGGTGAAATTCCATTTTTTTTCTGTCAATCTCTGTTACTCGAGAGGGTCGTAGACGTAGGCGTTGTCTGGCGAGACCTCGATGACGCTCTCAAATTCTCCAAAAGCAAACACAGTGATGTTCTGAGCGAGATTAGCTCCCAGATTGAATTGCAGGCGAACTGTACCTCTCTTTTTAAGGTTGAGCATAGGGCCGTCCGCTGCGCCGTTAGCCGTGTTGTTCCAACAGAACAGAGTCATTCCTTCTCCCCACATGTCGGGGTGAATGAGTATAGAGTTGTCTTTGTCGAACGCTTCAAAAGTTTGTAACAGGCGAAAGTAGCCTTCCAAATCTCTGTGTTTGTTGTCGTGATTAAGTACGATAGCTGGATAAGGATAACCTTCGCCGTCTATGACCTGTTTGATTTCTTGCATACCAAATTTCTGGAAGCAGAACGGGGAGCGTTCGTAAGCTCCGTTGACTGCTCGCGTGTCGACGAGACCGACTATTAAGCGATCCGGAATGCGCCCGACGAACACGTCGTCCTTCTGAAAATTCCTCTCTCCCGCAAGCATATTGTAGGTCTTTACGCGAAGCTTTGGACTTGTAAATTTTACTATTTGATTGCTCTCTGTTCTAGCTTTAGCTAGTCGCACAAAAGTGTCCGGGTTCAAGCGCACCTGAGACGTGATGAGGGAGATTTTGAAGTTGACTGCCGCTTGTTGCCCTGCCTCTCCTACGCCTCGCATGTAGATGGAGGGCGGATTGAGGTCCAGGCGAAAGTACAGTTCTGTTTGCGGGGGAATGTACTTGTGCTGTGTGCAGATTTCAGTGATCGGCTGAAAAAAGAATAGTCTCGTGGGACCTCCGACGAGCTTATCTCTCGTTTTCAGCATTCCGTCTACGTACGCTTTTTGCGTTGCGGACAGGGCTGCGTAGTGAGCGTTTCCGGCGTCCACATTCGTAGCCGTCAGTAGCGGGGGCGGATTGATCGAGGCACATTCTCTCCCTCCGTCGTTGGGGTGCCACGAGCTCAGTTGCATCGTCGTGTCGACGTCTCCTTTGTCTTTGTTGAGTAGCTGAGTCATGAAGGCCTTGTAGTGATAGGTGTCGTTCTGTTCTGTGAGCAGTGTAGAATTCGCCTTGACCGTGAGTTGTTTGATGGCCGTGTGGGGAAAATTATTTTCGAGGCTGAGCAATTCGCCTCCCGCAATGTTCGTCCCGTCCGCTTTCTTCGGCACGTATTCGAGTTTGAAGAACGTGCGATTCAAGTCGAGGTACTCGCTTATCGGAGGGATTGTGATCTCAACGGGCGTTATCGTCGCCGTAGAAATAGGGTAATACTCTACTTCTCGCACCGAAGATGCCGTTGCGTCCGTAGGCGGTACCTGAAAGAGTTGGACGTGGTCGTTGAGCAGTTTGGTCGACTGTCTGTGTCCCTCCATGGTGCGCGAGCGACAAAACTAAGAGAAGAAAAGACGGCGGTGGGGTTTTTATAGTCTCCGACGTTTGCGTGCAACCTTCGGCCCTCTGCGCGCGGCCTTCAGTCCGACGTTCGCGAAGGTCGGTCGAAGCCTCGGAATCCGTTCGATGCCGAGACGTCTGAGCGTGGAATCGCTCCGAAAGGGGGCCACGGTACCGTAACGTGTAGTATTGCGCCGGAAAGCCTTGAGAGGTGGGGCGAAGCGTTTTTTATTGTTCATCGTTCAGCCGAGAATGTCGCGAGCTAGATTGAGCCCGTGTCGTTTCGCCTTCTTTATAACGGTTTTCTTGGGAGGTAATTTGCGTTTGGTTGCAGCTTTAACGATTAAGTCTCTCACTTCGGGTGTTAGATCTTTCGACACAGTATTGAGTAGAATGGAAGGGAGCCCTTTGCCCGTTTGACCGTCGGGCCTATAGCGTCTCAAGTTGCCACCTAACATGATATCCGTTGTCGACTGAGGAGCTAATCGTTCATGTTCGCTTTTATAGCGACGCCGCATTACGAAAGTGGAGAGTGACGATGGTGGGAACATTGCTGCGAAGAAGGGGTGCCAGTTCTCCGTCTGTTTCTGAGACTTGAACTTGAACGACGTCGAGCGTTGTATTTCGGATCGATTTATATAGAATGTGACGGGGCTCGTAGAACGAAGTTCCTTTTCCTTCGTAGGAATAAGGTATCTCCCGCAGCAGGTCTGTCACCTGATTTCCTATCACGGAACTTTGGACGACGTCCGAGTAGATCTGCATCGACCTGTGAGGTCTGCCTCTCAATTTGTTGAAGGCGTCGTTGAGATTGCGAAATCGCCAATTGACGTTTGCCGATAAGGCGAAATACTTTTGGCGCTTATCGTAGAAACTGTGTTCAACGACTTTGAAGTAGGCTGGAGTGGGTCCTAAATCTAAGTTGCTCTTCTCTGTCAGGTTGGGCACTGCGGTAGTAATGTGTTCGGGTTTTAGATTCCTACCGATGTCGTGAGCTCCGTTCAATAGTACCTGAACAAAGCCCATCTGTTTTCCAAATTCGAGATCGATCCAAATCTGGCCTGTGCTTCGACCTTCCATTTTGATCTCAGAATTGTCGACGATAAGTTCCAAATCATCTCCGCAGTTTTCAAAGCGAAACGTGGGATATCTTTTTTTCTTTCCGTTTTTCGTGTACAATCCATCGGTTGTCCATTGGACATCAAATACTCTTTTTGCAAAACCCCATTCCAATTCGTTCACAATAGTTTTCATTAGAGATACGCCGTCGTCCACTTGGGATAATTCCATCCGCTCCATTGCCACGTAAGATGGAATTCTGCGAAACTTCTTGTTCGGCTTGAACCACATCGCCATCAAATAAGAACTTTTTGAAAAGACCTTAGAAAAGTCCAAACCCGAATCGGGTATGGAAATGCTTGCGAGACCTACTTCCCAGTCATTGCCTCGGAATTGTAGAGTGTGATTCAGTCTGTTCTTGAAGTCGTTTGGTTGATTGTTAGGAAACTCCTTAGTGCTTGACGTGCTGATGAGCGTCACGTACTGTTCTTGAGATCCCATGTTAAGAAGAACGCTACGTAGCAAAATTGTGAGGCACAGTACCCGCGACATGTTTTTATAGCACCACATCTCCCTTAGCAATCCAACTGTTGTACTTGTCTGGAAATCCTTTCCACCGAACTAGTAAGTAATCTCCTCGTCTTCGCACTATTGATTCTACGCGCCACACGGTTTCGTCGGTGATCAGCACCTTCTGAAGATCCTGCTCGTAAAACGTGCCTTTTATAGGAGTGTGATCTATTTCCGTTATTTTGTAAGTAGGGGGCGACCCTTTTCGTACCTCTTTGATACGAAAAACTTCCTCCGTCCATCCGGGTAAGTAACCTTTTTTGAAAGGTCTCAATCTCTCCGAAAGTCTGACGTAATCATCCTTGTGGAGGCGGGGTTTCGTTTCGGTTCGACTTCCGTAAAGAGTCTTCCACACTTCAGGTTCGTCTTCAATTGTTACTGCACTAGGTTTGTAGCCGTGAGCGGAGTGAGGTGTTTCGTTGTAGCCGTCTACGAGATCTTGGACGACGTCTATGTATTTGAGCGTGTTATTAGCTGTAAAGTAGCGGTACATGCGATTCTTCAGCGTTCGATTCAAACGCTCTACGATTGCCGCTTTTGCATCACCTTGGGTAGAGAAGTGCTTTATTCCTCTCTTCTTGAGTAAGGCTTGAAAAGTACTATTGTAAAATTCTTTTCCTTTATCCGTCTGCAGCTTCTTCGGGTAGCGACCACCCTTCAAAATCTTTTCGAAAGCTTGCGATACAGCTCCGCCTGTCTTGTTCTTCGTAGCTTCCATCCACGCGTATTTCGAAAAAGCATCAATTACTACTAATAAAAATTTGTAGCCGCGGTTGTAGCGGGATAAGCGCTGCATCTCTACCAAATCGGCTACCCACTGATCATCTACTCCTCCTACAACAACTTGAGAAGTAGGAAATCGTCGCCGAACGGGCTTGTGAAGAGTGTAACCATATTCGCCTTCTAACAAACGTCGCGCTCGGCTAAGCTTTATGTTGTGAGCGCGAGCAAAACGTTCTACTCCGCCTAAACTTCCAGGCTGTTTAGGATTGCGGTAAGCTTTTATTAAAAATTCGTCACTCTTTTTCACTGACGACGGTGTATTCTTTTTCCTAGGACCCATACCAACCAGCGTGCAAACAGACTGCAGAGGGATGGAACGTATTGAGCGTAATTACGACGCAGCGTGTTATAATAGAGTAGGCACTCTACATCCTCTTTATGCTCAGTTAGCCAGTACACGTAAGCTACAAAGTGACCCCAGCTATATTTAGGATCATCTATTAGCTCTCGAAAAAGGGATACAGGATCAACTTCTTCGCCATCCCAACACTCTACAGAAGGAGAACCTCCTCTCTTATAAAGTAGGGAACAGAGCGAGCGACACAATACCCACCGAAGATACATGCTTGTTTGAATCGAACAAAAAGTTCACCCTCTTTATATACAATAAGCGAGAAATCAAATTGAACAATCAGCTTTTATTTTTAATCTTCTAACCAGTCATCGGTAACATGCAAAATTTCTGAAAATCCCGCATACTGGCGATCATATTCGTAACCTTCGCTATTGCGCCACCACTGCATGAAGTGATAACACTCAACTTGAGGGCAATGATGTACATTAGGGTTATCGTGATGACCGCAAGATGGAACGGTACGCAAGCGTTTCATATCATCAAACTTAGGACAGCCGTACAATTCTAAATCTAAACTAGGAATTCTCAAATCGAATAAAATGTTTCGCTCTATTATGCCTCCTTTGTAACCTACTATATAGCGATTACTGGTCTTAAAAGAAGTATAAAGGTCTCTCAAGTCTTTGCTAAATTGCAAAGGTTCCTTAGCGCCTTCGTTACACTTAGGTGTATAATGCATACCGTGAATATATTTACTAGCGTAATTAATAGCTCGTCTATTGCTGTTATTTTTAGCAACTTTAGAATAAGGTATGCAAGGTTTGTAACGGTGAGACCCCCACGTTCGAGTTGTCCACTTCTCATCAAAGCCACAATAGCCAAATTCCCGAACAACAAATGTACTTTTACAATTACTATCTTCTTTAACATTATAGCCGTCCAAGTCTATAATCAAGCACAAACGATCCATTACCTAATTTTAACTAAAAAAAAAAGACAGTTCGACAATCAAACGTCTTGTACTCTTTTAAATCTCTCCCTCTTCTTCTTCTTCTTCTTCTTCTTCGTCGTCGTCAACGTATTTGTCGTCGTCGTCTTCGTAGTCACGCTCCTCGTTGCTTTCTCCTTTCTTTTGCTCGCGCCAAAACTGAGCGAGACAGCTATCAGGCACCTGGTCCATCCAGGTGAAGAGGCAACACCGACGTGCTCGACACGACAAATAGGGACGCTTGGGATTCTTGCGCGTGTCGCTAATCCCAAACTTCACCTGCTCCTTGCAATAACAGATGAATTTGAATACGCCTTCTTTGTATACGGGTTTAACAGCGTCCGCAATCAACATCAACCACCTATTTTTATTACCGTCCCCCTCTTCAGCTTGGACGACAATAGGGCACTCGTTAATAGTACACCTCAGGTGCTTCCAAGATGTCTTCTTCGACGTCCACTGCTGCATAGGAGTGTTGTGAAGAGGGCAGATATTTCCTGTTAAAATAGGCTGATGAGTGTTATTATTATTTTTCCTCTTGATACCTCTTTTTTTCTTTCCTGCTTCGCTAGATGACATATTAAACGCGACAATTTTTTCGAGTATTAGTGTGTTGTAAAAAAGTGAAGATGCGCTACAGCTTTCGCTATTTTTATAGGTTCAGAATTAAAAAATAAAAGTCGAATATATTAATGAATAGGGATACCCCCCCATCCCTATAATAAAGCTTAAATATGCTTCCTAAGAGGTTCTCAAATACGTAATAAATATGAAACAAAAAGTGTTCGCCTTCACTTCGAAAATAATCATCGCCATGGATAGTGGAAGCGGTGATGAAGATGCTGATGATGCTGATGATGATGCAAAAATAGAAGAATTAATTAGCGAATTAAATACATTCTTCGAAGATGACCTCGAAATCGAAGAAAGTGATGAAGAAATTGAAGCCTGGAGTCCTAACACTTTAGCTGAAATCAACAACATCTTGGATGAAATCGAAGATATAAACCAAGAGGGAGGTGCCGTAGGTGGTGACGCCATTGAAATTCCACCTTTAAATTTTACTCTACAACCTGTTTCACAGCAACGAAGTAAACGTCTCCACATCGCTGAGAATCACTATAACACTCGTTTAGAACAGAGGAGACCCCTGCGTACCGACGAAGATGCCAGAGAAGAAGTCCTTCAAGCACTACACCGTTCACTTCTTAGATTGTTAAGTGATGAGAACGTTGCTGATCAGGATCGTATACACTTTCATCTTAATTCGTCTACTTTTCAAAGAGGAACGTATGAAGGGTGGAACATAACGGCTAAAGAATTGAGAAACAATACAGAAAGAGCTGAAGCCATGTTGGAAAGATTGAAAAACATGCTGAATTCCAATGAACAATTTTCTGTGAATGACACTTTAGACTTGACATTTGTACATATTGCTGTACCTGAAGAGGGACGAGGAAGAAAGAAGAAATTTATACCTGGAAATTCTTCTGCAGCTATTCTTCCCTACCTGAAAAGGTCTGTTGTTAGGATATCAAACAAAGACATGCTTTGCGGAGCTCGAGCCCTAGTAACTGCTCTAGGTCGAGATCGAGAACCTAATACTCTAAATTATAACTACTTGAGAAAAGGTAGAAGT
The DNA here is from genome assembly GCA_026546615.1 of Paleozoanthus reticulatus. Classification (NCBI taxonomy): domain Eukaryota; kingdom Metazoa; phylum Cnidaria; class Anthozoa; order Zoantharia; family Epizoanthidae; genus Paleozoanthus; species Paleozoanthus reticulatus. The sequence goes on from JAOCMZ010344412.1 coordinate 11,897, forward strand.
CTCCAAAGGACAAGAGCTATAGAGTTGATGAATGAAGCTAATTTAGATTTAAACGCGGGTTGTGGACCTGCCGAGCTCGACTGTTTAGCGAAGACACAAACCTTGCGAGGCTATCAAATTGTAGTAATAGATGCGTCGCGAGGCTATCAAGCTTATCGATATGGAGAAGGTTCAAAAATCCTTGCTCTATTACTAACTGACGGACATTATGATGTAATCGTTAACCTCGCTGCCTTTTTCCAAGCGAGGTGCTTTTGCACTTTTTGCTTCAGACCCTACAATGAAGAAGGGCGCCACTCTTGTAAAGCAAACAAAGACTTTTGCAAATCGTGCTGTCAACAAGGTTGTGCAGACTTTCTTCAAGCTAGACAACAAAGAACAGATAGATGTCCAGCCCTTTTCTGCTCAAGCTGCCTTAGACACTTCTATGGACCCACCTGTCTTGCAAATCATCGTAAACATACTCTCAAGAGACAGGAAGTAACTGCAAAAACGCCCCTTTCAGTTTGCCGAACTAGAAAGAAGTGCTCTATTTGCTTTAAGTTGTTGAAGAGAGTGTCGGACATAAAAAGACATCTGTGCAATTACTCTCGCTGTCCGTGTTGCACGGAGTATGTAAATATTTATACACATCAGTGTTACATTCAAACAGGCGCCCAAATAGAAGAACGTAGATTACAAAGATTACAAAGATTGCAAAGACGAACTGACGAGTTGCGAGGGGTTTCTCGTAGAGTAAGTGTTGATGAACAACAAGAAGAAGAAGAAGAAGAAGAAGAAGAAGAACAACAACAACAACAACGAGAAGAAGAAGAAGGAGAAGAAGAAGAAGAAGAAGGAGAAAAAAGTACAATATTAGTATTTTTTGATATTGAAAGTCGCCAAGAAACTGGTACACATATACCTAATCTTTTAATAGCTCAAACTGAATTGGAAGAAGAACCGGACTGCATATTTGAAGGAACTGATTGCGTTTACAAATTTACAATGTGGCTAGATCAGTGGGTCTCTGACGATGTGTCTTTAACTGTATTAGCTCACAACTTCCAAGGCTACGACGGTTACTTCATCATGCAAGAATACATAAGGCAACACCGTACTGTAAAACAAATTAGAAGTGGAGGCAAAATTTTGATGCTAGAAGTTTACGGAATTAAATTTATCGATTCCTTATCTTTCTTTGCAATGAGTCTTGCCTCCTTTCCAAAAACTTTCGGTTTAACCGAATTAAAAAAAGGATATTTTCCACACTTATTCAATACTGAAGAAAATGCGAATTATGTCGGACCTCTTCCTCCTCGAGAAACTTACAGTCCGGAAACAATGTCTATTAGCGGAAAGAGAGACTTTGATCTGTGGTACGATGATCAAATATCGAAAAACGTCACCTTCAATATGAAATTAGAACTAATAGAGTATTGCAAATCAGATGTGAAATTACTGAAAGAAGGTTGTATTACCTTCAAGAAAGCTTTCGAATCTGAAACAGGATTCAGTCCTTTTTCAAAAATAACTATCGCTTCAGCTTGCAGTTGGGATTTGAGAAAGAATCGACTACAGCCTAACACGATTGCCTCTGAACCTCAAAGTGGTTGGCGTAAACATCCAAATCACTCTCACGTAAGTCTGGAGTGGCTGCTATACATTGAACGTTCTCGTGGAATAAATCTCTTCCACGCTCGAAACTGCGGCGAACACCGCATTCCTAATACGCGGTACACAGTCGATGGTTATCACCTACCTACTAAAACTGCTTACGAATTTCACGGCTGTTTGTGGCACGGTTGCAAGATACACTATCCTAATCGAGGTGAATCGTCTATTACTCTTCAAATGCGCACTCCTGAAGACGCATATCAAGCAACTTTGAAGAAGATGGCCCTTCTGCGAAGTAAAGGCTATCGCGTAGTCGAAATGTGGGAGTGCGAGTGGGCCACTTTGAAAGCAAATGATCCTGAAGTCAAGAAAATTGTAACCGAACTTGTCCTTTCAGAGCCTCTAAATCCTCGCGATGCCTTCTTTGGAGGACGAACTAATGCTGTACAACTCTACAAAAAAATAGAAGACGACGAAGTGATCGATTACTACGACTTCACAAGTCTATATCCGTGGGTAAACAAAAATGCAGTCTACCCTATAGGTCATCCAACCTTCATATACGAACCACCTGAGGGGGCTGATTTATCTCAGTACTTCGGCTTAGCAAAAGTAACAATTTTACCGCCTTACAAATTATATCACCCTGTTCTTCCTTTTAGATATGCAGAGAAATTAACCTTTCCTCTGTGCCGAAAGTGTGTTGAAGAACAGATTGACTTGCCTCTTCACGACAAAACGTGGCTGTGCGATCACACCGACGCTGAAAGGTGCCTCACCGGTACGTGGTGTACGCCAGAATTAAATGAAGCTATTCAACAAGGTTACAAAGTCGTCAAAATACACGAAGTGTGGCACTTTCAAGATCGCCAACCTCATTTATTTGCTGCTTACGTAAATACCTGGCTGAAAATAAAAGTAGAAGCTAGCGGTTGGCCTCCAAATTGCACAACCGCTGCACAAAAGCAAAAATACCTAACTGATTTCTATGACAAAGAAGGAATCATTCTAGACGCTGAGAAAATTGTAAAAAATCCCGGCCTACGCACTGTTGCTAAGTTGATGCTGAATTCGATGTGGGGAAAATTCGGGCAGCGCCTTAACAAGACACAAACAAAACAATTTAGCGAACCTACAGAACTTCACACTTTCTTACTCAGCGATCACAACGACATCCGAGATGCCTACCTCCTCGGAGAAGATGTGCTAGAAGTACAATACAAAACTAAAAGAGAAGAAGAAAAAATAGGTGTCAATCTAAACATATTCGTTGCCTCTTTTACAACTTGCTGGGCAAGGCTAAAACTTTACGAAGCCTTAAAATTCTTACAACAACGCGTTCTATACTTTGACACCGATTCAGTACTATTTACATCGAAACGTACTGAAGAAAAACCTGAATTGGGTGATTATTTAGGAGACTTCAAAGATGAACTAGAAAGTGGAGACTACATCGTTGAATTTTGCTCTGCGGGTCCCAAAAATTATGGGTATCTGACGGCTCAAGGTAAAACAGAGTGTAAAGTACGTGGTTTTTCTCTAAACTACGAAGGTCACCAGCAACTAAACTACGAAGTCCTTAAACAAAACATCAAAGACGAGGTGGAGAGACCTCAAAATTTATCTCGTAGATTACCAATAAATCAAGCTATCAAAATTACGAGAAAAAACAAAACTTACACAATTATAAGCGAACCGGCAACAAAAAGCTATGGCTTAGTATTTTCAAAAAGAGTATTAGATGCTAGAACATTTAAAAGTTATCCATATGGTTACGGAGATGTCTCAACAACACCTATGGAAATAGAAGACTGAACATTTAATCCCCAGCATAGAACAGCTATGAAACATTGAACAATCGTTTGTCTTTTTTATTTCAAATACGATGAATAAAAAAGGTGGAAAAGAAATTCGTTGTTCATTTGAGAATCAAAAACGTAACACGGTAAGAACAAGTTTGTGCTTGTAGCCTAATTCGTTCAGCAGTTGTATTACTTTCTCATAAACTTGCAACTTCTCTCTCTGTGTTTTTTCAACTGAATTTCCAACGTAATTCAGCACGTTAAATGCTTCTTGACGCAAACTGACATCAAAACCTCCGCTGTATATATTGCGAAAACAGTCCCTTATTGCTTGATAACACTTCTTCTTCTTCTCTACATCATCTTCAGAGCACAGAGATTCCATTACATTTTTGAAGTAAACCATTGTGAAGGCTCGTTGATAACATTCTTCTTTAATTTCCTCCGTAATAGGCAAGTCTCTTGTAATCAAAAAATATCTATTTTGCAATTGTAATTCCTTGACGGTTGAAAAAATAGTAGTAGCTTGTAATTCAGCAACACTCGTCATCTTCTCCAAACTTAAACTAATCACGCGCTCTAACAACAATTTAATTTAACAAACATGTTGACCAATAAGCTAAGAGTTCTGCTCTGTTAACCAAGCAATTCAATCAGAACTATATTCAGAATCATAACTTTCAAAAGTGTAACCACACTTTGTGCAGGCTTTGTAAGCTTCAAAGTAAGCTGTCGGTATTTCGGGATGCTGAGTATAGATACTGCGCCTTTTACGTAAAACTTCATCTAGACAGTTGTAAGCTTCGATTGCGCCTACTAGCTCCTTATCTTCAGAACAGAAAGGAAGCGTTTTAAAGCGATTAACAGCCTCTCTCAATTTGCTTCCAAACCGAAGCAATCTTTTCTTTTTCACATCTTTTTCGTTCTCTATGTTTGTTGTGTAGCGACGCTCTTCAACCCAAGGTCTCTCATACGACCAATTTTGGCAGCAATAATCCATAGCTTCTTCATATTTGTCAGGTATATAATCAGGATCAATGCACAGCTGTTCGACTAGAGCTTCTTTTAGAGCTCCATACGCATAAATGTAATCTCCATCATCATCAAAATCCTTATCTTCTTCCAAAGCGAAGTGACAAGAAATAAGTCTCATTTCTTCACAAAGTGACGACAGCGACGCTTCTTCTCCCTCAGCCATTATTTTTACACAAAACATATAATAAAATGAATCTAAACACTCGTTCACATCAAATTTATCTACAAAATAACCAATCACACCCTCGTTTTAGGTTAAAAAAGTATTTTTACCCTTATTTTTTCATAATTTTACCTTATTTAGAAAAATATGTAAATTTAACTCATTATAAATTTCAACCAATCAGAAGACGAAT
>JAOCMZ010455522.1:0-10681 GCA_026546615.1 Paleozoanthus reticulatus
GGAAATTGATTTCGACTATAGTTAGTGTGTTCTATTTAGTGATTGTTATTCTTTAAGTTGTGCGCAGGGTTGGTGTTATTATGGGGGGTGACGTTGGTGGCTAGGTTATATGTCAGTGCAGTGGTGTGTAATATAGTCGACATTATATATCAGCGTTAAACTATGTTGTGCTGCTTGTCTCCTTAGCTTAATTGTAAAGTGTTAGTTTGAAGTGCTAAAGATAAATAAATTTTAGGGGATATTTTTTGTGAAGGTGTAAGTTAATTAAAAACTTTATGGTTCATGCTCATACAATATATCTTTGGATATCGCCTTTTATTGTGTTTAGTGCTTCTCGTTTAAAGGTTTTTTTTAGTTATGTGTTTCCATGGGTTGGTGGATTAGTTGATTCCTTTTATTCTATTGCTTTATTGTTCTTTTGGTTATATTTAATGTTGTTGCGTGTTCCGTATGTATATGATATGGGTGGTTATTTGTTTTTTTTGGTAGGAGTTGTTTTTCCATTGTTTGTTTGCTTGATGTTTTTTCGCTTGTTTAGTGATTGGCGTTATTTTTTGGCTGGTTTTATTTCTTCCGGTCTTCCATTGTGGATAGCTCCTTTTGTGTGTTTAGTTGAGACTTTTAGTTATTTAATACGTCCTTTGGTGATGTTAGTTCGTCCGTTTGTTAATGTGTCTGTTGGTGTTTTTGGTGCTCTTTCGTTAGCTTATGTTACTTTGGATGTAAGTCCTTATTGATCGGTGATTTTATTGTTTTTTCTTTTCTATGAAATCTTTGTGGCGTTGGTGCATTGATTTATTGTTTGTGAGATTCTTTCTTTTTCTGTAGAGCATTAATATGTATCGTGGTGTGTGGAATTCTGTTTTTAGTTTAATTGGTGTTATGGTTTTTTCTGTGTCTTTGTTATATAGTGAGAATTTGTCTTTTTTTTGATTGTTTGTTGAGTTGACTGTTTTGAGTCTAATACCAGGTTTTTTTTCTCGTTATGGTAAAACTATTCTTAGGGCGTTGTTGATTTACATCGTGGTTAGGAGACTTGCTTCTTCTTTTATGTTGATGGGTATATTGGATCCTAGTTTAGTTTTTTTTTTTGTTTTAGGTTTCTTGATAAAGTTTGCTGTTTTTCCATTTTTTAGTTGGATTTATAATGTTGTTTTAGTTTGTAGAAGTTGGGTGATTTGATTGTTGTCTACTTTTTTTAAGATGCCCTTTTCTTTTATTTGTTTTGTTTTTTGTGGGTTGGTTGTTTCTTTTCATAGTGTTGTTTTGATATTATGTGCGGTTTCTTTTTTATTACTTGCCTTTTTTATGTGGACTTTTAGTTTTAATTGGCGTTGTGTGTGATGTCATATGATGGTGTCTTCTAGTTGTGTGTTAGTAATGACATCTTTAAACGTTGCTTCGGATGTGTTGTGGTATTTTTTTGGGGGGTATTTTGTGTGATCAACCTTAACCATTTTTTTTTTGTTTATTTCTGGAAGTTTTGATTTTGAATTGGTTCGTAGATTTTCAGGTGGTTTTTTAGGTTATGGTTTATTTTTTTGGTTTGGTTTTATATTTTTTCTCTTGACTACTCCTATTTCGCTTTCTTTTTTTTATAAGGTTTTAGCTTCTTTTTGTATTTTTTCTTGCGGGTGAGTTGTTTTATTAGCTTGAGTTGTGTATGGGTTGAGTGAGCAGTTTTTTTTGTTTAAGTATTTAGTGAGTTCTTTTATTTCAAAGTTTTCTTTAAAATGATTTAATTTAGTTTGGCAAAGTAGTTTAATAAAAATGTCTGTTTTACACGCAGGAGTTGGGTTTTACCCTATTGTCAGATTGTTCAACGATGTAGTTTATTGTTTAGAATGTGTATTTTGCGTATACGTGGTGGGTTTCCCGTCGTTGTGTTACATCCCTAGTTTAAGGAAAATGTTAGTTTGTCATGCTAGTGATAAGATTAGTCTTGGGTTGTGAGTGTGTTATACTTTTTAAGGTGGTTGTATATATTTGTTAGTGGGCTTGTTACTTTTGTATTAGTGATGGTTTTAGTTGCCTTTTTTATTTTAGCTGAGCGTAAGGTTTTAGGTTATGTTCAAATTCGTAAGGGTCCTAATAAGGTTGGAATAATGGGTTTGTTTCAAAGATTTGCTGATTTGTTAAAGTTGATTGTTAAGTATAAGTATGAGTACTTTGAGGTACGTAGCTGATTTTCTTGGTTTAGTGTTTTTCTTTTAGTATTAATAAGGTGTTCTTATTGTGTTTTGTATTCTTCTAGCGTTTCTGGTTTGACTACTGTTAACTGATTTCTTTGGTTTTTGGTAGTTGTTGGTTTGACTGGTTATAGTTTGTTAGGTATTGGTTGAGGTTCCTTTAAAAAGTATTCTTTGTTGGGTTCTATTCGTTCTTCCTTTGGTTCTGTTACGTTTGAGGCATCTTTTATGTGTATTGCTTTAGTTTTAGGTTTGGTAGTAGGTTCTTATGATTTGGTGGACTTGATTGGTTATAATTGGCTGGTGGTTATGGTGTTACCTGCCTGTTATGTGTTGTGATTGGTTGGTATTCTTTGCGAAAGTAATCGTACTCCGTTTGACTATGGTGAATCTGAGAGGGAACTGGTGAGGGGATTAAAAATAGAGTATTGTAGTGTTCCGTTTACGTGTTTATTTGCTTGTGAGTACTTGATTATGTATATATTTTCTTGGTGTACTTCGGTTTTTTTTTTTGGTGGTGGTGTTGTGATGTATTTTTTGTGTGTGTTTCACTTGGTTTTTTTTATTTGATCTCGTGCTACGCTCCCGCGTGTACGGTATGATTGTTTTGTTTCTTTTATGTGGGAGTGGTGTTTGTTGCTTTTAGTTTGTTCTATATTTGTAGTGCTTGCTTAAGTGGTAATCAGTTTATAGTTTATAAAAATGTTGGTTTTGGGGATCAAAGTTCTCTTAAAAGAGTAGACTGATTCTTATATTAGTTGGGTGGATATGTCTGTGTAGATTAATGTAAATTGTAAGGCTGTTAACCTTGAGATAAGTTTGTTTCACAGGCGGCTGATAGGGCTGCTTAGCAGGTCACTTTGATATAGTGATGCGTAGAGTATAAAACTTTCGTCGGTATGTGTTAGTTGTTTGAGGGTATCTTAATTTTTAAAGTTTAGGATTCTTACTCCTAGGATGTCAGTGTTATTTGACCTCTCAAATTTGGATGTTATATGTTTTTTCTTGTTTTAGTTTAATGTTGATTGTTGTTGTGTTAGTAGTTATTTATCATTTCTATTGTTGGAAATATGGGGTGGATAGTCGTGAGTTTGGTCGTGTTTGGGTTAGTCCTTTCGAATGTGGTTTCTTGGGTAATGTTTTGGTTGAAAAAGTTTTTAGTTATACTTATTTTGTTTTGTTGGTTTTTTTTGTAGTATTTGATTTGGAAATTTCTTTATTGATTAAAATTCCGTATCAGGGTGTTCTGTTTAAGAAATTCCTTTTTTTTTTTTTTTTTCTTTTTTTTTTGGTTGTAGGTTATTATTTGGAGGTTCGGAAGGGTTATGTTTCTTGGAATTATTAGTTTTTATTTATTGGGGGGTAATATTTGTCGCTGCTAACGATGATTGGAGATTTAGGTTTGATCTCGCCTTCTTGGTTTGGAGTGAGGTAGGTTAATGTTGACTGTTTGTTTTCAAAACATGAGGTGATTTTTGGTCTCTCGCTGTTTGTTTTTTAGTGAGTAGTTTGTGTTCTTGGTTTTTTACGTTAGATCATAAGCGTATAGGTATAATTTATACAATTATTGGTCTTTGGGGTGGTATGACTGGTTTGTCTTTGAGGTTTTTGCTTCGTTTGAATTTTAGTGACCCTTATTATAATTTGATAGGTCCTGAGGTCTATAAATATATTATAACTGGTCATGGTTTGGCAATGATTTTTTTCTTTTTGATGCCTGTGATTATAGGGGGTTTTGGTAATTTTTTGTTGCCTTTGTTATTGGGTATGTCTGATTTGAGTTTACCTCGTTTGAATGCTTTAAGTCTTTGGTTAATGTTGCCTTCTGTGGTGTGTTTTGGTATTAGTTTATTTATAGGTTCGGGTGTTGGTTGAACTTTTTATCCACCTTTATCTAGGGTACCATATACGGGGGTAGGTGTTGATTACTTGATGTTTTCTTTGCATTTGGCTGGTTTGTCGAGTATTTTAGGTTCTTTAAATTTTATAACTACTGTTTTTTCTTCTCCCTTATTTGTTTGGTTTAATACTCGTGTATCGATAATTGTTTGGGCGTACTTGTTTACGTCTGTGTTGTTGATTTCTTCGCTTCCTGTTTTGGCGGCGGCTATAACTATGTTGTTGTTTGATCGTAATTTTGGTTCTTCATTTTTTGACCCCGTTGGTGGTGGTGATCCTGTTTTATTTCAGCATATGTTTTGGTTTTTTGGTCATCCCGAGGTGTATGTTTTAATATTACCGGGTTTTGGTATGGTAAGTCATATTTGTTTGGTTTTTGCTAATAATGATTCCGTTTTTAGTTATTTTGGTATGGTGGGTGCAATGTTTTCTATAGTTTTGTTAGGGTGTATAGTTTGGGTTCATCATATGTTTATGGTTGGTATTGATGCTCGTAGTCTTGCTTTTTTTAGTTCTGCTACAATGGTTATTGGTGTGCCGACAGGTATCAAGGTGTTCTCTTGATTGTATATGTTACGTAGTTCTTGGTTTCGTGTATCGGATCCTGTATTCTGGTGAATAGTGGGTTTTATTTTTTTGTTTACTGTAGGTGGTGTTACTGGTATTGCATTGTCGGCTTCTTCTTTGGATAGTACTTTTCATGATACTTGGTTTGTTATAGCTCATTTTCATTATGTTTTGTCGCTAGGTTCTTATAGGAGTGTTGTAATTTCGTTGATTTGGTGGTGACCGGTTGTAAGAGGGTTGGCTTTGGATTCTGTTTTATTATATGCCCATTGAATTGTTTCTATGGTTGGCTTTAATCTTTGTTTTTTTCCTATGCATTATACTGGTATTTTTGGTTTACCTCGCCGTGTTTGTGTTTATGATCCTTCTTTTTTTAAGATAAATTTGGTTTCTAACTTTGGTGCTCTTCTTTCGGTAATGAGTGGTTTTTTCTTGTTGTTCATTGTTTGGCATTCGTTGTCGGCTGGGGATGTTGTTATAGCTGTTTATGGTACTTCTGCTGCTGTGTTATATTCTGTGACTCTTCCCCTGCCGCATCATGGTTTGTATATTAGTGGGCCTGCTTATTATGTTTCTCGTCGGGTTTTTGTTTCTTTTATGTTTGAGAATTCTTCTAGTGGTTGGTTAGATAAGGCTCGGTTGTAGAGTGTTTGTAAGTTCTTAGGAAGTGTAGTTTAGTTTAGAATGTTACTTTTGTAAAGTAAAGGGGTATTTTTATTGCTTCTTTAATTTAGTTTTTGTTGTGATAAGTGTGTCTTTGTGTTGGTTACCTTTTGCATCATGATTTGCTGATTGTTTCTAGTTATTTAGTTTGTCCGAAGGGATTCGATTTTTGGTGTGCTTGCTTTATGGTGTTTTGTAGTGCTTAGGTGTATGTGGGTAATATATTTTGAGAGTGTGCTGAGGTAGTGATAAGTTATTCGTGTTTCCTTATATCTGATTTTGGGTTTTTTTTGTCTGTGTAGACTGGTTGTTATGAAATGGCTGGTTAAGTAAGAGATTTGGTGGGTTTGTTTTGTTCTGGGATTAGAGGTTTCCTTGATTAATAAGTTTGTTAATAAATTTTTGTTTATTGGTTTGTGTCTTTAGATTGAAAATCCAGTTTAAATTATTTAGTCTTATGGTATAATAAGTAGAATGTAATAATTTTCTTTTTTTCTCGATGTTTATCGGTCTGTTTATTAAAAACATTTCCATTTGAAATTTTAGATGGTAGTTACCTGCCCAATGTTTTGTGATTAATGGCCGCAGTATATTGACTGTGCAAAGGTAGCATAATTAGTTGCCTCATAATTGGAGGATTGTTTGAAAGGTTTGACTAGATAGGTGTTAAGATGGAATTTAGATTTGAAATTGGTTGTAAGGTGTAGAACCCTTGTTGATTTAATAAGACGGAAAGACCCCGAGATCTTTATTCTGTATTGAGTTTATTTGGGGTAAAGGTAAATTTTTTATTTACTTTTGGATCCTTGCAGTATTGGCAAGGTTGAAGGTTGAGTTACCTCGGGGATAACTGTGTAAGAAATAATTAGAGGTCTTATCGATTTATTTATTTGCCACCTCGATGTTGACTTAGAGATTCGTGTAGGCGCAGTAGTTTATATGGAGGGTCTGTTCGACCTTTTATTCTCTTCATGAGTTGAGTTAAGACCGGCGTGAGCCAGGTCGGTTCTTATCTATTTTTGAGTTTGTTTAGTACGAGAGGAATAGCATTCTTTTATGTTGAGCGTGTGCTACTAATGTAGGTTTACTTTGCAGAGGTAATTGTAAGGATATTTTCCTTCGCGCTTTTGTTTAATTCTGGCTATGGGAGGGTTGACAATTATTTCCACATAAAAATTGATTATTTTGGTTTGTTCGTGCTAGTTTGTTGCATAGTTTAGTGGTAAGAGCTTGTTTAATATGGTAACATAGTTTAGGGTAGTTGTGTGTAGAAGATGGATAAGTCACAGTGCCAGCATCCGCGGTTAGTCTGTTTGTCTGACTCTTCTTTATTGGTTAAAATAGTGTTATTTAAATGGGTTGATAGCTGCAACAGGTGTTTTCAACTACGGATATATGATTTATGTTGTTTGGATGGTTTGTTTAGGATAGAGATTAGAGACCTCTTTACTAGACTTGTAATTTTTTCCATGGTTTCAACTAAAAGGATTTGGCAGCTAGCGAATTTCGTCCGGGGGAATGTGCTTCTTAAACAGATGGTACGCTGATGAATTTTCCATTTCTATGTTTGTTAGTGTATATCCGGTTTAATATTTGTGATTAGTGTCTGAACAGATGTAGTGTCTAAAATTTAAGTCAGGTCGATGTGCTGCTAATGGTTTGGGTGATTGTGCGTTACATTAAAAGTTCTGGGCTTGTAATATCTTGGTTGTTTTAGGACTCGGTAGTAGGATTTTGTAAGTTTGAATGTTCGAATATGATTTAGTTGGGGTACACATCGCCCGTCAGTTTCAATGTTAGTTGGGATAAGTCGTAACATGGTAGCGGTTGGGGAACCAGCCGCTAGTTGGCCGGGCTGTGATATAAAAGTATCGGTGTGGCTATTGTTATGGTTAATTGGTTTCTTGGTTTTTATGATTTGGTGTTTTTTATTTACTTTATGTGTGTGGCGATTCCTTTTTGGATAGTTTTGATTTTAGGTTTAAAATTGTATAGTAATTATAAGATGGTTTTTAAGACTCCTAGTGAGAGTTATTGACTTGAGTGGGGTTGGACGATTGCTCCTCTGATTCTTGTTACTTTTTTATGTTTTTTAAATTTGGCATATTCATTGGAAAATCCTTTTTTAATTGCTATGTGTTCTACGGCAGGTCTGGTGAAGGTTATAGGTCATCAGTGGTATTGGACTTATGAGGATAGTCTTTTTGGCGGTTATTATGATTCCGTTATTACTGATTTTGTTGGTAGTGTGGATAAGCCTCTTCGTTTAATTTGGGGGCATTTTTATAAGTTTGTTGTGACCTCTGATGATGTTATTCATTCTTTTGCTTTGCCTGATTTTTGTTTTAAGTTGGATGCTATACCTGGTCGAGCGGCGGATTGATTAATATTTGCGGATCGTTGTGGAGTTTTTATTGGTTATTGTAGGGAGTTATGTGGTGCGGGACATGCTTACATGCCTATAGTGATGGAGATTGTTCGTGGCGAATAGGGTTATAAGTTGATGTTGGTTTCTTTTTTGGTTGGTTTTTATTTTTCGGTTATTTTTAGGTTTTCGTTTGTGTCGCATCCTATATATTATTGTTTGTTGTTATTGTTGAGTTCTTTAGATATTTGTGGCTTGGTGTATTTTTTAATTGGTTTTAGTTGGTACTTGGTTTTGTTGTGTTTGGTATATGTAGGTGGTGTTTATATTTTATTTGTTTTTGTTTCGGTGTATAGTCCAAATACTTTTCTTTCTTCTGGTGTTTCGAGTTGGTGGGCAATTTTAGTGTTTGTGTCTTCTGTTTTTATTTTTGCTGGATGTTTTTATAGTTATGTTGATAAATTTTTTGAGTATAGTCATTATTTGTGTTCTAAGTTTGAAGGTATGTCTTACGTTCTTCTTTGTTTAGTGTTGATATTAGGTTTTGCTTGTGTAAGTGTGATAGTAAATCGGAAGGATTCTTTTTATCGTTAGTAGTGTCTGCGATTAACTTAGTATAAGTAGAGTACGGGGGATTGTAGATCCCGTGGTAAGGTATATTCTTAGTTAAGAAATTTAGAAGTGCCAGAAAGAATATGGGTTGGATTTAGGATCCTATTATGGTTTATTTCCCTTCTAAGCAGAATAGGTTTTGTCCGGTGCTGATTTGAAATCAGCTTAATTATGTTAAATTCATAAATTCTGTTATCTAACTTATATGGGTGCCAGAAGTAAAATATGGGTTAGTTTTAAGCACTAAATATGAGATTTTCCCCGTATAATTATAGTGGTTTGGCATTCTCGTTGAGAGTCTGTGTTTCGGCCACAGAAGTGGAAATTAAATTTCTGTCAAATGTGGTATTGAGTGTTTGTGGTTTTGTTTTTTCTTTCTTGATTGTGTTAATCGTGATGTGAGTGTGGAATATGTCTTTAAGTGCAGTGGTTTCGTTCTTTCCCTGATCTTTTGTACTAAATGATTTAGAGTTTGTTTATTGTTTTGATTTTGTTATTGCATTATGCTTATTGATGCTTTTTGTTTGTTCTTTGTTAGCTTTAATTTATTGTTTTCATTATTTTCATGGTTCGGATGGTGTATATAGGTTATTTTATTTGATGGTTTTATTTGTGTTGATTATGGGTGTGTTAATGTGTAGTGGTTCTTTAATTTTTACTTTATTTATGTGAGAGTATTTGGGTTTTGTTAGGTTTTTATTAATTCTTTTTTATTCTAAAAGTGATGGTGTGCGTGCGTCATTAATAACTTTGTTTTCTTCTCGTTTTGGAGATGTCGGTTTATTTGTATTGCTTGCGCTTTCTTTTTTTAGTTTTCCTGTGTCGTTTTTTTTTTTTTTTTCTTTTTTTTTTGTGGTTATTACTAAGAGTGCTGGTTTTCCTTTTATATCTTGGTTATTGGAGGCTATGCGTGCTCCTACTCCGGTTAGTTCTTTAGTGCATTCTTCTACATTGGTAGCTGCGGGTGTATGGTTTGTTTTATCTTATGGGGTGCTTTTGGAGTCGTCCGGTTTGTTGTTTTATGTTTTTGTTTCTTCTTTGTTGACTATTATGTTTACTGGTTTTTCGGCTTTGTTTTTTTTTGATTTAAAGAAGATTGTTGCTTTATCTACATGTAAAAATGTTGCGTGATGTATGGTTTATTATGTTTGTGGTGATTTGTCTTTAGTTGTTTTTCAGTTGTTGGTGCATGGTTTATGTAAGTGTGTATTGTTTGTTTTAGTTGGTGATTTGATGAGTTCTTCGGGTGGCAGTCAGTCTTTAGTTGGGTTCTATGTTCTTCGTTATAGTAGTGTTTGGGTTGTTTTTTTGTTAGTTTTTGTGGTTTTGAGGTTGTGTGGTGTGCCCTTTTTGGGTATTTTTTTTAGTAAGCATTTTTTTCTTTCTTATTTGACGGGTTCTGTTTATAATGTTTTTTTGGTGTTTCTGGTTTATTTTGGTTTTTTTGTATCCTATGCTTATTCGTCTCGTTTGGTTTTATTGATTTGTTCTGCAGTTCGTGGTTTGTCTAATGGTTATTTTGTTTCTTTTTTATTTGTTTTTCTTTTTGTTATTATTGGTACTTTTTGTGGTTGGTTATTTTTTGGTTGTTTGACGTTAAGTTGTGAGTTGTCTATTATATTGTCTTCTGTTTTTTTACTAGTTCAGTTTTTTGGTTGTTTGTTTGGTTTGGTGTTTTTTTTATTTTTCGGTGTTGGTTCTTATTGGTGAGGTTTATTGTGTGGTAGGGATTCTTTAGTTGGTTATGTTTATTCTATGTATGTTAGGGTTGTTGATTTTTCTTTGGTGGTTATTTATCGTTGAGAGGTTTCATTATTGAGTTTTGTTGGTTACTACTTAGATCGTTATGTAAGTCTTGGGATGTTTGTTTTTTCTTTGAATTTTACTGTTTTAGGTATAGTAGCATATGTTGTTGTTTGTTTACTAGTATAATTTATTTATGGGTTTGTGTGATGTACTATTTGAGAGAATTGCTAGTTTATATAAGTTGTTGGATGTAGTGTAATGTTTTTTTCTGGCGTGTATTTATATGTGTGAGGCAGTGTAATTTATTTGTTGCTTTCACCTTGTATAATATATCCTGACCTTATAAAGAAGTTTTTTGGAATTGGTGGGGTGTTTAGGTTGGATTCGGTGTTTGAATGTCGATTTGGTGTAGGGGGCATGCCAATTTTTCGTGTTGGTGGACTTATTTAAGAGAATCGGTGCTTGTATCAACGGGTTATTGTGTGTAGCGTATAATTCGCTGAGGGGTGTGTTTGGATATGTGTGAAAAAGTGTGATTTTTTTGTTGCTTTCTCTTTATATATTATATCCTGACCTTATAAAGAAGTTTTTTGGAATTGGTGGGGTGTTTAGGTTGGATTCGGTGTTTGAATGTCGATTT
>JAOCMZ010566633.1:0-13573 GCA_026546615.1 Paleozoanthus reticulatus
TCACATGACTAAACCATATGAAAAACTTGAAGAAAAAAACCCTAAACAAATAAAAGCAATGCTCTCTTACACTTTCCGTGACTTCTTCCATGGCCTTTTTTTTCGGAGGGATTATAATCGGGGGACTTTATATTTTGAATTTCCCGGAATACCAACTTTTTACAGGATGATTTGAAGATATCAAGTATAATCTATACCATGGTAATATTATTCCGCAAAGTATCAAGCTGGTTTTTTTCCAACAGATTTTGGTTAAATAAATGACAACTAAAACAAACGGATTACTGCATGGCTTTAAGGGCTGAAAGACACTACTCTGTTGCAGGAATTCTCATCATCACAAAAGAGTGTCGCAGATATAGGCCTGTTGAAAACTGATACTAAAAAACTTTGTTGCCTTGTTACAGCGATGTCTTCTGCGATCTGGCACTGTAACAACCCATCATTACATAAACCTGCACATGTACATCTTAACAAGTTCAATCAGTCAAATAAATGACTGATTTTAAAACTTCCTTTAAGCTTTACACCCAACCTTACAGCCAAAAACATACACCATATACTGACTGTTAATGATTCAAACTGCATATTAACCTTTTATGCGGCCTGTAATGAACAGTTGGTCATTCTGAAAAGGAGAAGAGTTTTGTGCAATCAGCAAAACTATGCTAAAGGCAAATGATATCATAAAAAGCATAATCATGGGCTATACAAAGGTTCCAGCTATACTATACTTCACACCGAAACTTCTCTTTTGGCCTTGTAATTTCATAAGGTATCATACTGAACACTGCAATAAATTTTTACATTTTCTCAAAACTTTATATTTTTAATTAGTATTGGCTTACTTATAATGTAACTGCCACTTCCTATCTGGCAGGCCTGTGCATACATGTACAATATAGACACATAAAAAATATTCTAAACCTAACCATAGTCCTAAGCCCTAACCCTAATGAGCCAACAAGTCAAAAGTCATGTTGTAAATAATTATGGGACCAAAGCCGATCCCTAACCCTAAACTTAACCCTAATGTTAAAAGCTAACCTTAACCCTAACATTAACCTTTAGTTTAACCCTAATGTTAAACCTAACTTACATGTAATCTTAACACTGCTCCAAACATTAACACTAACTCTTTCTTATCTTTTACTCATTAACTCATTTGACAAATGAAATGGTCCTTTTACAATACATGTAGAGTAACACACCTTATCCACTTTTCCAATATCACCAGAATGCAGCCAGCCTTTGTCATCCAGAGATTCTAGGGTCTTCTTTTCATTGTTGAGATAGCCCATGAAAACATGTCTGTCCCTCATACAAACCTACATTGTATAATCATTGAAAGTGAGCTCTCCAACTAACAATTACATGTAAGTTAGAACTGCAACTGCCCTATTTCACACAATGCCACAGGCTGTACATAATCTATTTTCACTTTCCAATTCATGAGAAAGTCTAGATTTAGTTTCATGTGGAAAAAAATGAGAAAGCAGATAAAGCACTCACCTCTCCGTTTCCATCAGCATCTGCATTCAGGATTTTTATTTCGCAGCCATCAATTGTAATACCACAACTGCCAGTTTTGAGGTGACCTTGTATAGAGACTGTGTGAGGTCCCGTGCACTCACTCATGCCATACAACTCATACAACGTAATGTTGATGCTCTGGAAATATTTCCGTGCATCCATTGTTACTGGTGCAGCCCCAGTAAAGCACAACCTGCAGCGATCCAGCCCAATTGCCACTTTGATCTGTTATTTTAATCAATAAAATATATTGTATTAACTCTTTAAGCCCCAGCCAGTTTATCAATATCTATTTTCTCTTTACATTCTCAATACAAAATACATTGCTTAGTTATGAGAATATAGGAATTGATCACACATAGCAAGCTGTCGAATATGAAAAACAAATTTCCCAAACTGTTAAAAAGGAACAATAGTATGGATACAGTTAAGGATAATTTAGCAACACATGTATCATGAGTTGTGTTTCAGCTAAAAGGCTTAAATTGGCCCACGTGTGCCTACCACAGGTAACCAAACTCAAGGTTAAAGTTTCTACTGTTTGTCTGCAATATTTTTCAGGTTTCCTTTTTTGTTGTATAAATAAATTATGATTCATGTTACAAGCATGTGAACACTGCAAATGTCTTGCCTTAATGGACACCAGTAGCTCTTCAGACCTTCAATCACAAAATGTGTCTTTGGACATATTGGAGGATGTCCACATGAAGTCACATGTACATGTATACATGTACCTGACGTCAACAATTTTAATGTCACAAACTTGCTGATCTTCCCCTGTGTTGTTGAATACATGTAGTTTGATTACTGCAATTACAATGTACCTCAAAAAAATTGATCAGACAAGATTTGCCTGAGAAATATGAACAAAAACCTGTCTTAATAAGTAACTTTTACAAAAAATCATAGAAAAATTTACAAGGCCTATAAGCTTAATATCTGGATATCTTTTCCACAACTGAGCCAAGCAACAATTCGTTTTTCTTTCTACCTTTTTCAAAACCAAGGAATTTGCCAGAGTCCATTGACTGACTGAAAGGAAAAGAGAACAAAGAATTCATAGCAACTAATGCCGCACAGCTTGGAACTTTGGAAGGGAACCTTGAATTAGATCATACAACTTAGTATTAAACTAACTTATTTTGCTGCATTTTAAACATCAAAGTTTTCAACTTTTATGAAAACTGTAAACTACTAAATTTGATGGCTTCAGGTGAATTATTTTTCCTGGGCCCACAACCTTCATGATGATGATGATGATGATGATGATGAATGATACATTAGTACACGTCACTGCAACCACCTCAGCACTAATACTGAGAAAACATACACTTGCTAAATGTAGAATGGAATGTCACTGCTCTACACTCAAGCTGATGGCTAAATAATGAAAGCTGTTTGTCCTAAACAGTGATTCTTACAAGGTACACGTACAGTACCTCTGGAAAGTGTAGTCTGTGGCAGACTTCTGATCATCAACCCCAAGATGAACCAGAGGCCAAGGTCTGGAAACTTAAGTGCTCAATGTCTGGCTAAATTTTATACTTGTAAAGTAGCAAGTTGTCAAACTGCAGAAACAACAAACTTACTTGTTCTCAATGTTTCTGTTTCCCTGTAGTGCCATGGCCTTGGCCCAGTTGGCAACTTTTCTTTTTAGCCCTGTGACTGATCGACCAATCTCCAACATTTTCTCTTGAATCTTTTCCCAAACTCTAAGTTTTTTAAAATGAACAGCAAGTATGCTTACTAATGCTACCTAAAGCAACAAAAAAAATCACAAGCTCTATTTTTCATGTCAAAGGACCGCTCTTCACAAAATAACTGCAACAACAACAACTTCACCTTAGCTTTATTGTCAGTTTTATAACTGAATGGGTCAGAACGTACTTACAACCAAGTCTAGGGAGGGAATGGGGTGAGAGGGGTTCTCAAGAAATCTTTTTGGTGGGAAAGGGGAGTTCTACCTACCAAGCTGTCCACAACTTCATGACAGTTCACAATAGGTATTACAATTCATGACAACTTTACTACAATTCACCAAAGTTATTACCATTCAGAACAGCACAGCCCTACCCACTTTCCATACCTTAGAATACACACGTACATTTTGACCAAAACTGATGACCCATAATAAAATGTACCTACAATAGGTTAAATGGTATCTACAACAGGTTAAATGGTATCTACAACTGGTTAAATGGTATTCGCAATAGGTTACATGGTAACTACAATAGGTTAAATCGTATCTAAAATAGGTTAAATAGTATCTACATTAGGCTAAATGGTATCTACAATAGGTTAAATGGTATCTACAATACAAAAGTAGGTTAGATGGTATTTACAATAGATTAAATGGTATCAACAATAGGTTAAATGGTTTCTACAATACGTTAAATGATATCTACAGTAGGTTAAATGGTATCTACAATAGAATAAATGGTACACTGTATCTACAATAGGTTAAATGGTATCTACAATAGGCTAAATGGTATCTACAATAGGTTAAATGGTATCTACAATACAAAAGTAGGTTAAATGGTATTTACAATAGGTTAAATGGTGTCTACAATAGGTTAAATTGTATCTTTCATACTTTTACATGAGAAACATTGATTGATAGGAATTGTATTATTTATTGTAAAGGAAAATCGAAGGATTGAAATTAAGCTGCTTTGGTAAGTGGACAGCTCTTTGAAATTTTATGTAGGTCATCATCACAAGTGTAGCCAGGACCTGACAGAAGGGGGTTCCAGTAAAAGATTGGTTGGGGTTTTCAGTGATCTATTTCCAATATCTCCCACGAGCTGCTTTGAGTTGAAGATGAGTGGGGTGGGGCAGGGGGGTTCTGGGCACCCAGAAACACTCCCTCGTTCCTCACTTGAAGGTTATAATTACTACATTACAGTACAGTCTTTTGGCTGTAATGGGATAATGTTCTACATGAATTGATAGTGCCCAATATATAATAGGCAGGATTTCAGTATTTAATCAAGAACGTTAATTTACATGTAACAGTGACATACCTTGGCACTCCAAACAACATGGTAGGTCTACACTCCCGCATAGTGGTTACTAGTGTTCCCTGTTGAAACATGAAGAGAAAGCATTGCAGGTAACTGGAACTACTGATAACTGAAGCTCCTGTAAAATTGAAACTCCCAATAACAGTGACTCCTGCTTTTTATTTTTGCCATTTCCCTTGAATGTTGGAGTTATTACAGCTATCACTATTACTGTTACTGTCACTGTCACTGTCACTATCACTATCACTATGAATCATTTTCACTAAAAGTATCACTATCATTTTCACTATCACTATCACTATCAGTATCAGTATCGCTATCACGATCACTGTTACATTGTACTATTCCCATTACTATATAAACTATCACAATCTCTATCATTGCTATTACTATTACTATTATTATTATTGTTATTATTATTTCTATTCTTTTTATTACTACTGTATTATTATTATTACCTTAAGTGCATCTGGCTGTGCAAACCAAACTGTGCCCTTGATGTACGTAGGCATGTAGATGTCAACAATCTGGAAATATGTCATACATAATAATCATTTCCCAACCCAGGCTACATTGTACATGTATGATATTTCTGTTTTATGCCTTACTCACACCCCATTTACAAATTTCCTGATATAAAAACTTCACTTGAATTTTTAAAGCAACTCTCCCTTCTATTGTCATCACAAACAAACACCAGGAATTACATTTTCTTTTTCTGGGAGGGGTTTAATTGAAGTGTCTTAAGTGAAAAAATGAAGTCAATTTTAGGTTGATTTTGAGTTCTTCACAGACTTTTGTTGCTTTTGAAGTGTTTGCATGTGTTTATTTGGTGTTACTTTTTTTCTTGTTTTTTCAGTTCTAACATATAGTTATAGCCATAGTTATCACAGACTTTACTCTGGTAACCTTTTTTCTAGCATAAAAGTTCATACAAAACCATCATGTCTCAAGATTTCCCCCCCAACTAATGTCATGTTTGCACTAGACCCTTCAATTGGTTACTGATGCCGTGTGATTACCTGTGCTGCTATGTGCCTTAGAGGCAGATAACTGACAATATGCTCCTCCCCATTCTCGCCAGCCTTCACGTGCAGACAGGTCCTTTCAGCTATCCATGTCATCTGATCAATAAAGAACACATGTTAGTGAACCTTTCAAATAACATATACTTAATATCTAATTGTAATATAGCACTGTAAGAAACCAGCCCTGGGCTTAGTTCTTCCCAGTCATTTCTGAACTACTTGAAACTACAGCGAGGGAAGAGGAAGGTTCATTTAAGAAAATTCTTAAAGAAATGTATGACCACTTGGTGTGAGGACTTGAATTTAAATTACTGTTTGTGGAAGCTTATCATATACATGTACATGTCTATATCTTATTAGTATTAACCAAACAGGTGAATAGCACATTTTGCATGCTCTGATTGGTTCATCAAGCACTGAATATCCTGTGCTATTCACTTCGGTCACCATGCATGAAATGAGCGCATGTGCAACAGGGACATACGTAAGACTCCAGGTTTTTTTCGCTCACTTTTTTTGTTGCAAATAAATGGAAATAAATTATTTTTTTTAAAGTGCTATTCACCCATTTAAATGGTTAATCCAAAAAGAATTATCCCCCTCAGTGTCCGTGCCTAGTGATAGATATTTACCTCAGCGCACTCACATCTCGGTAAATATCCACCACCAGTCACCTCCACTTTGGGGGATAATTGTTAATTATCTGTCTACAGTTAACTATGGAATATGGCCGGATATTTTTACGATTCATTAAATATTGGATGAGCCCGGAGGGTTAAAGAAAGGAAGAAAGATTCTAGTAGTGAAAAAATCTAGAAAGAGGGGGTTATCAACATAGACCCCTGTCTCCCCCAAACATTCAAGATGGCCATGGTATCACTTATATGTACAATGTACATACGTGTACCAACTGTGGATTACAACCACTTCCTATTTAGAGGCAAGGCAAATGAACTATTTCTGGGCACATATTTTTAGAAATTTTTGAGGTTGGTCAGACAGTCTTGGCTTCCTAAACAGTATCATTTTCCTTTCCTGCAAGAAGTAGATCCTGCAGGCAGACTAGTTGGTCTGGGAAAAAGGAAAATAAATAAAAGTAGGATTGCCCACGCAGGCCTGGATTTTGAAGTATTGAAATTCCAACTGAAGGTTTTCCAGGTTTTCCTTGACCAATATGAACTCTGAGTGAAAGTGTTTATGACAGAATTGCAGTTACTTACGCTGTCATGAGACAACATCACTCCTTTTGGGTTCCCTGTGGTACCAGACTACACAGAAGATAAAAAACCATGTACATTAACGACAAGCTCAAAGCATAACAATTCTGCATTAAGGAGCAGCAATAATTATATTTTATCACTAAAAGTTAGACAAGGAATGTAAGTGTTCTAGCTGCTTTCTTATGAAAGATGCATACAAACTAAAACTAAAAGGCTCCTCATATGCACTATATACACAAGAAACAGTCATCTGCTTAACTGTATAACTGATACACTTAGTTTTCTGTAAAAGAAGTCAGTACAAACTTAATAAAAACTATTTAAGAAAAATAAAACTCATTATATAATAAAATCCACTCACTGTGTATATCAGTGTGCAGCAGTTGTTAGGCCTCAGCTGGTCCATGCGGCTCTGTAGCTCTTCCTGCAGTTCATTCCCCCTGCCAAGCTCCATAAATTCAGTCCACTGGCAAGTAGAAAATAGCCACAAATAAGGCAGTGAATTTCAAAGTGAGATCTTACAACTTTTAAAACCTGGCACCAAACATAAATTGGACTATTTTCAAACATGAATGGTTTTCAGTTACATGTACATCTATCATATATTTTAAATTCCTGTTTAGCAGGTTCTTTTTATATCAGTCTGTTGTAGTAAAGTTATTTATTTTTTATTGAAAAAACCATGGCAAGTAATTTTAATTTTTCTTCTTCAATGGACAATTCATTTACATGTAGTCTTACAAATTTTTAGAACAAAAAAATATCTTTTTTAAATCAAGGTTTTACAATTTTATTAAGCTGAAAAAAATACAAAATCAAAAAACTTAAAATAAAAAATTTCATTAATTCAACTTCAAATACAGTAAATTAACAACATACATGTATGTACTGCTGGTTGGCTGTCACTACATGTACTGTACATTGATATTTTAAGACTCACTGTTAAATTATCCTAAACTTTCTCCATGGCTTCTTTTTCAACAGGTTGAAAGAATTTTGCTTTTCATCAAGATTATTAAGAAGTAGTTTGTTGTTGTTGGTCAGTTCTTAAATTCTCCTAACCATACAAGTTGTTTTGCATTGTCCATGTAAGGAGAGTATAGATATTGATGAGAAAATATGAGAAAGTAAAAGACCAACATTGTACACATTTTCTCTTTTTTCAGCCACTTCTCCACTGTACTAAACAATGGCCTTAAGATGAGGAAGTCTGTCCCAGATCTCAAACAAAAATAAATTAATAATTTATCATCCTAGGGTACTTTTGATGGCCAGACATCTCATTGGAACTTAGCTGTATTGTGTAATAGTTGATGACAACCAAACTAATTTATTCACTTTTTGCACTAAACTTTTTAATTAACTACTCTTTCTATGTACAGTATGTCTGTTCATTATCAAAAATAAATTATAATTATTGTATTATAAAGCTAATATAATTATAAAATCAAGTAGGAACCATAAGAAACTAAAAATACCTGCAAAATCTTGTTGAGTTGCTGTTTATTTTCAACAACAATCACATTGGCTTCACAATCATTTGCGACATAGAAACATGCTTTGGGAGAGTTTGTGGTGTACATGCCAACTGCAAAGCCACTGAGAAACATAACACAAAAGATAAATTTGATTATATTTCAAATACCTGATGTTTTGGTTTATACATTCTCCAATCATAAAATTTTAGCAATAACAGCTGTTTCTGATATACACCTGCTAAAATAAAAGTAAATCTTTTCTCAAGCCAAAAGTTTCATAATACTGTTACTACGGCACCCATCTCCCTATAGTTTCATTTTAATTAATATATAAATGTCATTCACCTTAATCTGTCAGACTGTTTCTATTCTTCTTGTCCATAGGTCTGTATGTCCATCTCTCCATACGTGTCTGTCTGTCCATTTGTCTGTCTGACTGTTCATGTCTGTATGTCCCTCTTTTTTTTCAAACCATAGATCTGATCATATCTCTGCGTGTCTATCTGTGTAGGTCTATCTATCTATCTGTCTGTTCATGTCTGTATATATGTCTATATGCCTGACACTGATCATTAATGAACTAGTCACTCCCAAAGTTCAACTTTTCTATCAATTTTTGTTGTCCTCCAGAAGTTCATCTCTTTTTATCTGCTTATCTTTATTTTACACTGTCTGTCTGTCTGTCACCAACTAGTGCCTGTACACGTGTATCATTATCATTGTCTGTCCATCTGTTACAGTGTCTATCATTTATTATCACTGTCTGTCTCTCATCAAATAGTTAGTCTGTATGCTAACTATTATTTCTATCAATTCAATATACAGTAAGACACCATTTCTGAAGCTTGCTTCAATATCAATATATAAAATTGTGTTTTCAGCATGGATTGATCTGTCCTATTTGTGATGACAGAAACCCCCGATCAGAAAAATGTGGGCATGCAAATGTATTGTATAGCAGCTGAATCTGATTGGTTCTTTTCGTGATCAGAATTCTTCGAGGCCAAAGCTACATGTATCATTCCTACTCCATGTCAAGAACATGGATAGCTTTATATGTAGATGATAAAAAAACTAGGCAGCAAAATTATCTCTAATCGTTTAAAATTTTCTGTTTGCTGTTCACTTATATTTTGATCTTTTGCTTCGATCACTCATGAATTGAATGTTCCTTTGTAAACTGTTATGTGGCAACCAGCATGTGTTTGCATAAATGAATACTAAAAACCCAGAATCATCGGGTTTCAAAAATGGACACTTTAATCTTCATTGAAGATGTAATGCAAGTCAAAGCTCTGAGCTAATTTTACTTACATTTACTAAAGTTCAACTTAATAAACAGTTCCACTGCTGAGAGTGCCAAAATTAATCTAAGCAACTTTTAAGTTGAAAATGTTGAACTATGAGGGAGTTATTTTAACTTTTTAATAGACTTCTTCAAACCAAAACTAAAACAAAGTGCAAAGGATGCCAGACACTTGGGTATTCAGTTCATTTGACTGTACAGGTATGTTGAGTTAACACTTAATTTTATGTAGATACTCACATTGTCAACCCATTACAATAAATAAAAGACCATGCATCACAAGATACCCTGTGGCACTCAGGAGGGCAGTAGGCAGTGGTATTTTGTGTCGAAAAGGGGTAGACTGATATTTAACAAATTTAACAACTGTTGTTACACCACAGGAATCACCATAATTTTGCACAGATAAACAGACAATGGCATGACAAAATCATTACCATAATAATCGACATCATCACAAGGTGTTCTGTTGTCAGGGAATTTTGATAGCAAAAAGCTTAATAACTTCTTACAGCACTTGAATTTTCTTATATTTGGACAAGAAAATAGATATTCACATGATGAATTTATCAGAATAAAATTTATGACCATCACAAGAAACAGTGTTGCACTAGAGGGGGTAGTGAAGTACCATTTTGCGCCAAACGGGGAATGTTTAATAAGTTTTGTTACAGCACATAAATTACAATGTATCTTATACTTGGGGAGGAAATAGGTACTTACATGATCGATTGATTGTCTCGCGGGTCACGATTTTCGCGTGACAAGAACGTAGCAAATGTTTTGAATGCATATTATTAACCAGTAATCAAATGGTTTGGAGTGCAATCCGGGATTTATCACAACTCGTAAATATTTCAAAGAACACAAATTGAACTCGCTTCGCTCCTTCAATTTTTTGTTAGTCTTTGAAATATTTACTCGTGCTCATAAATCCCCAATTGCACTCCAAACCATTCGATTACTAATACAAACACAGTCCACTGCTCAAACAAATCTTAAATAATTTTGACAAAAATCTCCCAGGAAAAATCCACGCAAAACTGAAAAGTACCTCAATAGCTTACTTCCTAAACTGACCTTTCGTCTTTTTCAAATCTTCTTTACATGACTGCGGCAATGAAGTACAAAGATTTAAAAATCTGTCGGACTTTTCTTAAAAACTAATGACCAAATTCAATTTCGCTCGTTCGCCATTTTGATTTTTAAACTGTCAACAGGAAATCCGCTTACCAGTTGAACAGGCAGTTCAGTTTTGCATCCTGGTTCCCAGGTCCATTTCGCTCCAACTCGGTCGCAGAATTTTTCCGCGAAAAAACACCAACAAAGGGGGGAAGGAGAGGTCTTTGTGTTGAAAAAGTCGGATTGTCAAATTTATTCTTAAAACACTCTTTAGTTTTACCCATTTCTAAAAGTCGTTGTAAATAGAACTTCAGGAAATGATACTCGCAGCTGACCTTGTCCTAAGAGTTTAAGGTAGGACTTCCTAGACTGAGTCCCATTTAAAACATTTCAAAAACACAACATTCACAATATCCATAGCTCTGAAGTTGCTATTTGTAATGTTAAATGTAAACTTGTCTGAATAAGCATTTAAAATGTAGTAACAAAAATATGATAATTTGATAAATTGATATTTAAAATCATTTATTACTATAATTGGGTTGGCGAGGGCTCATGCGGTTTTCTTTAGAGTGTGAGATATCGTGACGATCCATCTCTGCTATAAATAATGACGAACGTGCGGTAATATTTATGACGAATAAACTTAATTTCTAATACAAAAACCACCTTGCATTGCAATGGTATTTGACGCGGTTGACATCTTTGGAGTGATAATTTATTTCATTAAGAGTGGGATTTCAACTTCATTTAAACACATATTGCCGGGTAATTTGCAAAATATCGAATACTAGATCCAAATTTAATCGTGACGTAACCCGCAGGAGATGTTAACGAGCCGCTTTAAAAGTGCAGTCGTTGTCAAAAACTTGCTTTTATGGTTACTGAATGCACAACACACGACACACACGCAGAAACTGTGTTGACGAAGAAACTACCTTGAATGGGAATCGAACCCATAGCACTTGGGTTTGTGCTTTAGCCGAGCTATCAAGGTTTTGTTTACTTCATCCAGTCATGAACTAGCTTTAATGTTGACCAAATAACAAACCAAAAGCAAAGAAATGTGTATGGCTTTTAGCTCTATGAACATTTTGTGAAATTCACAATTGGTAAAAAGTTCATACATTTCCGACAGCACCGCGGGGAGGTAAGCCATTTTGCTGTCGTAGGGAGTTTGAGCGATCTAGGCGGTTCCCATTAACGTGAGTGCCGAAATCCGGGCCACCACCAGCTCGTGTTCATCGGTCATCCAGTCATGCCCTGGGTCATGCTGGTACACACAACTTACACATGTGAGCTGTTTTTGTGTGGCTGTAGGCCAGATACTTCGGGTCGTCCCATTGTTAAGGGTTAAGATTCGTCAAAATTGGAGTAAGGTTGAAGAGGGCTCAAACATCAGAGTTCCCAGGTCACTCCCGTTTTCACCGTTCAAACCTTGACCCCGGGTGGGGTGGTATATTTTCATCTATCTACCTATCTACATTGTTCAATACTAAAATACACAAACCAATTTTTATGGAGGTTCAAATATCCAGTTTTGCATCAACATTTTTGTCAGCAAGGAAACAAGAAAGATTAACAAAGCGAATATTAGGACGGGTGTGATTAAAGAGAGACAAACGGAACATTTGTAAAAACTGCAAACTGAAAGCAGATTGCTGACAGCATGAAAAGTACCATCAGGAAAGTAATGAAGAGAGCGGAGGAAAATATTAAAATAGCTACAAAAGACAAAGTCCCAACGGACAGAAGTGTAAAAATTTGACAGAACAGAAATTATAGAGAGAGAAAGAACGGAAACGTTAAAATTCAAAACAAGACAATTGGCAAGACAAATAGAATAATTATAAGAAATCCAAACTGGAAGCAAAACAAAATTACAAGCAGGATCGACAAGTTTACCAAAAAGAAAGCTAACAAAAGCGCCAACAATAAAATTAACACACAAAGAAAAGACAAAGTCCCGAAGGACAGAAATGCAAAAATTAGGGACAACAGAAATGGCGGAATAACAGAGGCCAGAACAACAAAATTTACCAAATAGATTACTGGCAGGGCAAACGGAAGACTTAGAAGAATTGCCAACTGGAAGCAGAAAACTCTCAGTATTAAGTAAAGGGTCCAGAAAGTTAGCAAGAATGCGACAAACAACTTTAACATAAGTACAAATGACAAAGTCCCAACGGACAGAAACGCAAGTAATAGCAACAACAGAAATGACAGAAGAAGAACAGCTAGGAATTTGACGATTACGATATAGATTAAAGGTACAGTCAAGGACAGGGTAGATAGATTTGTAAGAGTTGACAGGTTTTGCAAGAGAAGGAACAGAGGCCACAACGACAGCAACACTACAAACATCATTACATTGAACATCAAGACACAAACGACGATCATTAAACAACGATTTGGTGAACTGTTGCTCGACTTCTCGGTCCCATTGCACAAGATGATAAATTTTTTCGCTCAAAAAACATTCCATAATTACTTGTACATTTTGTTGAGTTTCAGCCATTTCAGATTTTGCAAATCTATCCACATATCGGTTGATAAGTCGTTCAGGTGCGCAGAAATACTTAAACTCATAAAACAAAAACTCTAGAGCACACCTGCATTTGTAAATGGTTAATTTTCCATTCAAATCGTAATCAAACCTAGTGTAGGAAATTATTGCTCGCTCGAGGAGCGGCGGTTTTGGTGGAACCCATTTTGTTCCTGTGCCCGAACCAAAACGTTCACAGATAGTGCAATCGGGTGGGTGAGTAAAGCCAATCACAGTTCGTTTAAAAACATTAGGTCTAACCTTGTATAACTTGGCAGCCATCTTTTCTTCTTCGGAGTCAGCGAGACAAGGAATGAC
>JAOCMZ010677743.1:0-13127 GCA_026546615.1 Paleozoanthus reticulatus
GTAATAGGGGATGGGGGGGGGTACCCCCCTGAAGGAATCCCTTGGGTCATTAAGTCCGGCTATTAAAACGGCGTGCTGGTCAAGCTGTTTTTCCTCGTTGTTGTAAACGAACATGTCGAAGCGTGGTGCTAACTCTGAGTTGTGTAGTGAAAGTGGTAAAAAAATGCTTACGATGGAAGAAAGTCAAAAACGTTGCTTAGAACAAGTGCATATTGAACTGCTGGTGCAAGTACGAAATGTGGAAGACGGGATCGTAGTGATGAAAGATCATCGATCGTTTGGTGAAGCTGTCTCGCGAAAAGTGCATTTGGGGTGGAATGCTGTCCACCAACAAATACGTCTCTTCAAAGAATTTCCGTTGTTGATAACGGAAGAACTGAGAGAAAATCGAAAGGTAAGGAAGGAATTGAGTTGTTACGAGTGAGGAGACCGTTGTTGATGACAAAAATTGTTTTTCTTTTATTATAGAATGCTTGGAAGAAAGTCCAATGTGAGTGGGGCCGTGTGCATCTCAAACTAAAGTTAAAGATGGCCAAGATGAATACTGGTGTGGGAAGGTTAAAGAGTCACTTGTCCTTTTCCAAGGCAGTAAAAAAGCGAAATCGTTTGGGTTGGCCAAAGGTGTTGAGAAAGATAAAGCAATTGCAGCAGTTGGGTGAAGCTAAGAAAGTGAGTACAAATGATTTTAAAAGTACGAAGAGAAGTTTGTGTAGTAAAAAAGATGTTTTTTTTTATTTTGTGTAGATGGCCCTGTCACCGCTGGGAAGGAAGAAGGAGAAAGTGTTAAAAGAATTGACGAAAATATTTGAGCATTTTGAGATAGAAGATTTACCCGAGCCTGTGCAAAATCAAATCTGGGCCACAGCGCGAATGGAAGCTGGAATCCGGCAAGTAGAACTGATAACGCGACGTCGTTTATTTGTGAACAAGGAAGGAGAGTATGTGTTGCAACAACCGCTATGTCAAAAGCCGAGATGTTCAGGGTGTCGCTGGTGTAACAAATTTGTGTGGACGAAGGCCGTCAAGAAGACATACAAAGTGGATGAAAGAGTGCAACGACGAGCTTTGCATGCAGAGTTGGAGAAATTACCACGTTGCAAACTTCATGGCACGGTAATGAACTCTCATTGTAATTGTAGCTATAATTGTTCTTATACTACAAGACGGTTTAAAGTTAGTGGATCATGTTATCCTCGTATTATCATTCTGGATTATTATTATTTTAGGTGTTACCCAAAGGATTCGAATGCTTCTTGGATGTTTCGTATAGAACACCTTTGTTTTCAACTGCAAATCACATGATGATCAAGGGTGTATACCTGTAGAATCCCTCGTGTTGTGGACTAAGGCGTATTGTTTTTAATTTTATGTTTTTGTTCTTAGGTCTTTTTTTCACGAGCCTTAATCAAGGAAGTAAAAGTAGTATTAGAGCAATATAAAGAGGATATAAGTTGTCCAGAAGATGAAGAACATTTTTATTGTGTGGCCCGTACTATTGGTTACGTCTACCATCGCCTTCACGGTCTTCCTTACACGCCTCGACCCCAAGAACGAGCTCGAGATTCCGACAGGGTTCCCCAGGACGTTCGCTAGTTATACCGACGTTTCAAGACCCAGGAACGGTTCATGGTGGGCTACAAAGGAGGAGCGGTGGAACGAGACGTGCTCTTTTCTCTCGGGATTCCTTCCGTTGACTTAGAACTGTACGGTTGATCGAAATTTGATAAAACGATCCGTTTGAAAACCGTCCATTCGTGCGGATTTCACCAAGACCCATTACGGCATCATTGTGCCCAAGTCGAATATCATCATTATATGCAATGGTGGCGTAACAGGGAAGGTTACGACTACGCTCGGTCCAGCATGTAAATAAATCATTTTTGTAATAAAATCTTTTGGCAAAAAAAAAAATTGTAATCCATTTTTTGGGGTGGGCAGAAGGGTATAAAAAAAGGGTGATGGGTTCGGGTCCCTTTACTCCTTCGAATGCACAACCTAGCATGGTGTACCGATGGCTCGTGTGTCGATGGGCCTGTACCCGATTGTACGATCGTTACGCCCCTCTTCTCTTCGAAAAAGAGATAGGAGGGTGGTGGTGGACGGACTCTCCCCCTATCGAACCCCTGGCCTTATTTCGTCTCCTCGTGCGAGACCCACATTACCATTGGGGGGTGTTTGTGGTGTACGTGAAGTGGTTGACCCTACATAAGGACGACCAAGAGTGTGCCCAATGTTATTCGGTACTCCGACGCGAGTACCGATCTTGGGTGCCTTCCCTGTTTGGCTTAGTGTTGAGGTGTTTTCTGTAAGCCATGGGAGCCAAGACAAGAACCAAATCCTCCACGACGAAGAAGAGGAAGAAGTCCAAAACCCACCTCGTCCAACTTTACAAGAATCCTAAAAACCCTGGAAGTTTAGGAGGGGTCCAACGGTTTGCCCGAGCCCAAAAAGTGTCCTTGAAACGAGCCCTCGACGCTCTCCAGGGCGACGTGTCTTACACGCTGCACAAACCGGTGCGTCGTCGCTTCCCCACTTCGCGCGTCCTTGTGTTTGGGATCGATCACCAATGGGTGGGGGATTTGGTCGAAATGCAACCTTTGGCTCGGTACAATCGAGGTTACAAGTTTTTACTGGTGGTGGTGGATGCCTTTTCCAAGTACGCCTGGGTCGAACCGATCAAGAACAAGACGGGCCAAGCGGTCACCGACGCGTTTGTCCGGATTGTGAAAAGAGCCAAGGGACGGATCCCTCGCCAATTCCAAACCGACAAAGGCAAAGAGTTTTACAACAAGACGTTTGGAGATTGGATGCGCCAAAAGAACATTCGCCATTTTTCGACCGAGGGCGATGCCAAAGCTTCGATCGTCGAACGTTTGAATCGCACCTTGAAAGGACGCATGTATCGTTATTTCACGGCCCACAATACGTTGAAGTACCTCGACGTCCTCCAAGATTTGGTCCGCGGCTACAATGCCACGCCTCATCGTTCGATCGGCATGAAACCGGAAGAAGTCACCTCGGCCAACGAAAAAGAAGTGTGGCACACGTTGTACGGTTCCCAGAAACAAACCCAAAAGAAGGCGAGATATCGCGTCGGGGATTACGTTCGTCTGACCGAGAGAATGAGACCGTTCAAGAAAGGGTATTTGCCGCAATGGACGGAAGAAGTGTTTGCGATCTCGGCCGCCCATTCGGGCAACCCCCCCACGTACAAGGTCGTCGAAATGGATCGAACCCCTTTAAAAGGCACGTTCTACGACGAAGATCTTCAGAAGGTGGACGTCGACGACGAGACCATTTGGCGGATCGAGAAAGTGCTTCGTCGCCGAGGGGATCGTTTATTCGTCAAGTGGAAAGGGTTTCCCGACCGCTACAACAGTTGGATTCGTAAAACGGACGTGGTGGGAGCATGAGCTCGGAGGAACAATACGTCACCGTGGTGAGCACGGCCTGCACGAACGAATTTCCCGACAACAAGCCGAGCGATTTCAAGAACCGTCTCAACCATACCCTTCAATTCCGAGGGAATCATTGGGTCGTGGGTCTGACGAGTATCTCCATTCCCGATTCCGGCTTGGATTTCAGCCCTCTCCTTCCCAAGGGGGTCCCGATCCTCATGATGAAGAGTTATCCTACCATACCTGTGGCCAAAGCCTACCTGAAAGACGACAACTTATCTCAGGTGGACGACGGCGTCTCGTTGTTCGTCGCTTTTGTGCAAGCTCTGGAACGAGATAGTGCCAGTCGCTTCCAAAACGTACCTACCTCTTACTACCCGAAAATGGTGAGCCCTCAAGGTCAAAAACGCTATCTGACCTTCAAGTGGGAAGAGGAAGGCAAACAAACGACCTTGTTGGTGGATAATTCGACCACGGCGCTAGAAGGTCAAAAGTCCCCTCGATTATTTATCCAAGCCAATTTGGCCAAGGCCTTGAATTTCGTGACAGAAAATCGAAACGGTGAATTCGTGTTGACCGAGAACGTGATCGCCGAATACCCCATCCCTCGCGACCGAGCCGATTTGTCCAAGCCGGGGAATCTCGTCTTACGGTATAAGGGACGGAGTAGGGGACCTCCTGTTTACTACACGAAGATGACGCTTGATGGAACAGACTATCTGGCCTTGGGTCCGAACATGAATTGGCGGTTTCGGAATTTGAACGACAGTTTTAACCGGTTGAGAGGACGTCCCCATCGGTCGATGCACATTTATTCCGATGTGGTCCAGAGCACCATGGTGGGGAATCAGATGACCGATCTCTTGCGCGAGATTCCCTATTCCTACGAAGGCAAAGGCACCTCGTTCTACGAACCCCGCCACGTCCACTACGTTCCCCTTCGCAACACGTCCATCGATTTGATCCACGTCCAAGTCTCGGAAACCGACGGTACGTTGGCCCCGTTGCTGAAAAGTAAAGTCCCCACCCTCGTCACCCTTCATTTCAAGAACGCGGCGGCGGAGGGGAGACTATAAAAAGCCGAGACCTGGGAGGTCGACCTCATTCGTCTAAGAGACAACATGTTGGGGGGCACGTTAAGACGATACCGACCGGAGGGAGCGACGGGAAAAGGTCTTCCTTCCTTACTCCTGAACCAACTCGCTCCAGGATTACCCCCCGAACTTTCCGAAATCGTCACGAAGGTCGCCCAGAAACGAAAACTGCCCCAACGCCGAGAGGTTATAAAGAAAGCCAAGAAGCACGGCCTCAATCTAGTTCGCGACATCTTGAGTTGAAGATGTATCACCTCCCGCTGAGACCCCAACCTCTGTCGGTCTCGACGCGCTCTCGACCCACCATTGGAAGTTCGGGTCTGTGGCAAAGTCCCATCACCAAACTTCGTCAAGGAACCCTCCCGTCGACGACGATCCCCTTACGACCCGCCTCTGGGGGAGTAGGCCGCTCCCGAAAGAAGAGACCTAAAAAAAGACGACGACGAAACGTATAAAAAAAGACGACCTCCTCTCTCCTCTCGTCTAGTTGGAACAAACCACCATGGAGGGAGGACATCGTCAATCCGCTCGCCTTCTCAACGATCAGGTTCAAATGTTTACGATGCCGGCCACCGATGCCACGGTGTTGGCGGCTCGTGAAGTAGAGTATTTTCCCACGTCCGAGACGACCATCACGCCGGTGGAAATCACGGTTCCTGCCAATACCGAATTCTTGGATCTCAGCCGGACGTTTTTGCGTTTGGAGTACACGGCCAAGAAAGCCGACGGGACGAATATTGCCGCCGACGAACTCTTGAGTCTAGACAACAACTTCCCCCACACGCTGTTCAAACAAGTGTCCGTCAAAGCCAACGGAACCCTGTTGACCGAGGAAACCGACACGTACCATTACGGCGCTTTCCTGTCTCGGTTGCTCAACCACGACGACGGGGACGTCAATACGATCCTGCAGTTGGGCGTGTGGTACCCGTACGAAGGGACTTACGGGTGCAGCGGCATCGACCCTCCCCCCGTCCTGACCGCCAACAATGTTGACAAAGTCACCCCCCACGCCGCTTACACCGCTTTGACCGACTCCAAGAAATGCTACCTGGAAGGATTTTTCAACACCCGAGATACCTTGGTCGGGGGAGCCAAACGTGTGTATTATATTCAACCGTTCACCGAACTATTTTCCATCCACAAATACTTGGTGCCGCAAACCGAATTGAACCTCCGGTTTAACCTGAACGACCCCGCCTTGTACATGATGGGCGTGGGGGAACGAGGACGAGCCGTGGCAGCCGATTTCAAGTTTTCTCTCTTGGTCCGTCAAGTGCGACTCAACAGCGACACCTATAGCCAACTGTCCCAAGCGCGCACCTTGAAACATCAAAACGTCAAGTATACCGTGCCCAAACTCCAGATCAAGACGTACGCGATGTTGGCCGGAGAACGGAACTTTGAAAAGAACAACCTGTTTGGAGGTCGCGTGCCCGACCGTCTATGGGTGGGTTTGGTGGACACCCGAGCCGTCAACGGCGACTATGCCCGATCCCCGTTCTGTTTTCAAAAATTTGGCATGCAAGAAATCAAACAGACCATTCGCGGCGAGGCGTATCCGTTTCAGGAGATCCAATTGAACCACGACAACAATCACAGGGACAAAGAGGGTTATTTTCGCCTCCTTCAAGCGTTGGAAGCCTTTCACAAAGACACCCCGGTCTTGGTCAAACCGGAGATGTGGGGACGTGGAGGAAGTCTGACCTTGTTTGCTTGGAACAATACAGCCAACGGCAGTGCCGACGGTCCCATGCTCAACCCTAAACAGACCGGCGTCACCCGACTCACCTTCACTCTCGGTGCTCCTCTTGCGAACAACATCACCGTGTTCGCCTTTGGCGAATTCGAAGGCGTGATCGAAGTGACTCCCGCCAACGCGTACGTGTACGATCCTCTGGAGTAGAAAAGAAAAGAAAAGAAAAAATGGAGTTTCATCCTGTATCGACCGAAGAGTTGGAGGAGTTGGTGGAAGGTTTTCCCACCTTAAAACCTCATTTTGCCGGCGTGTTTGCCGAAGACACGTTACCCACGGCCCCGAAGAAAAAACGACCCCAAGGTTACGTGGTCAACACCGATCCTCGAGGTCGCGAAGGAGAACATTGGTTAGCCCTGTGGACCGCCGGGGACGGAACATGCGAAGTGATGGACAGTTACGGGATCGGACCGGGCCGGGGCGTGTTTTCCACCCCTCGACTTCAACGATGGCTCCGCCAACACTGGACGAAGAGTTGGGTCAACACGTGGGGCGTCCAGGCCTTGACCAGTTCGACTTGTGGTCATTACTGTTTGTATTATTTAGTGTTGAAGAGTCGAGGCAAGACCATGAACGATTTCTTGAGTCTTTTTAGCAAATACGATAAGGTGTATAACGATCACGTCATCTCTCGATGGCTGCAACGCGAAATGTATAAAAAACTGACCAAGTAAAAATAAAAGTTCAGTTGTGGTTGATCTCGTGTGTCGTCATGAGTCGTCTCCCGGGAGAAAAGGGATGGAAACTCGAGAGAGCCCCTCCCACCCTGACGTTTCACCGTTTTCGTCATCCTACTTCCCTCTTAGTGGTAGGCCCGAGCGGATGTGGCAAGACGGTGTTTGTCACGTCGCTCCTGAAAGACCCCTCCCGTTATTTTGCTCCCGAGATGCCTCTCAACCTTCATTATTGTTACGGGGCCTGGCAACCCGGGTTTGAAGACCTCAAAAAAGCGGGGGTGTCCTTTCACGAAGGCCTCCCGACGCAGGCCGATCTCGACCGATGGTTTCGTCCGACCCGAGGAGGTCTCTTGGTCTTGGACGATTTGATGCAAGAAGCGGGG
This sequence comes from Paleozoanthus reticulatus, assembly GCA_026546615.1. Taxonomy (NCBI): domain Eukaryota; kingdom Metazoa; phylum Cnidaria; class Anthozoa; order Zoantharia; family Epizoanthidae; genus Paleozoanthus; species Paleozoanthus reticulatus. The sequence goes on from JAOCMZ010677743.1 coordinate 7,309, forward strand.
GACGATCCCAACGTGATGAATATGTTTACCAAATGGTCTCACCATGGTGGCATCACCGTCCTGTACCTGTGTCAAGATTTGTTCCCCAAAGGCAAATATGCCAAAACCATTTCCCGCAATGCCCATTACATCATCGTCTTTAAGAATCCGAGGGACAAATTAGCCATCAAGAATCTGTTGATGCAAGCGTTTCCGGAAGAGTGGCACGAGGTGTTGGAGGTGTTTACGCAAGCGACGTCACGTCCTTTTGGGTATTTGATTTTGGATTTACATCCCGCGTCGGACGATCGATTTCGCCTATTTGCGAGAGTATTAAAGGAAGAAGGAGGCATGCGTGGGTTCACTTCCTCATCATGTCCACCGTGAACTTGGACGACATACTCCGCCTGGACGACGAGGAGGGAGAGGATCTCTTTCTCCGTCGCTATAACATCCTCTTGGCAGGGCGATCCCCTGCGAATGAAGACGACGAAGAAGATTGGATTCGTATCGTGAACGATTACGAGTTGGGACCGAGTCCTCGTGGGGTAGGACGACCTCCTTCCCCTTCCCGTTCGGACGAAGAAGACGACCCTTTGACGCGTCTCGTCGACCAATACACGAGGGGTCCTATTGGGGTAGGCTCGCAACCGAATCGACTTCCTTCCCCCCTGACCCCAGGCACCCCGGGACGGATCGAAGATCTGGACGATCCTTCTACGTGGTTCAGGGAAGACGGAGAACCTCCTACGACGTCGGGTGGAGGGAGAAGGGCCGCTGAAGCCGCTCCTTCGCCGCCCCACGACGACGATCGAGGAGGAGGTGGACTAGGCCGAGAAAGACGAAGTGGACGAAAAGGGGGACGAGGACGTCGCGAGAATCTGATCGCTCAGCGACGTCGTATCGTCCAACAAGACGAAGACGCCAACCGACATCGCGACATTCAATCGGTGACCCATACCAATACCATCACGACCGTGTATAAAGGAGGAGGACCTCCCACCGTCACCCGTCATTCGACACGAACCAACTATCCACTCCCTCCACGACCCCATTCGGTGTACGAAGATGGAGATTGACCTCCGGGGTAATAAGGTCTTGCAACATCTCCAACGTCGTTATTACAAACGGTATTGGTGTCGTCGCCGCGCTTATTTTGGATTTCTCAAGAAGAACACGATTTGGAATGGGGCGAGTTTGACGCTCATGGCTTTGGGAATCGTCGCCGGCGCCACCACCCGAAACGTCGTGGTAGTGTCGGTCTTGTCGGCAGTCAGCACCCTCTTGAAAGGATGGTTAGAGTACAAAAAGTGGACCCAAAAACAAGAAATGACTCGTTTTGCGTTTTCGTCTTACGGCAAAGTGCTGTCGAACCTCCAACATTTGGCCGATCGCTCGGACACCACGGAGAACGACGTGGTTCAAGTGACGCTCGAAGCGCGACTTCATGACGATTTGATCCGAGATTTTGCTCCTCCTCTGACCGATTCGATTTTACGTCAATATCGTCTTCACGTCCAACACTATAAAAAGGATCAGAACGATCCGGACGGATTTCATTGGGAGTCGGACGATGAGAAAGAAGAAGAGACCTCCACCAAGACGACGATCCCTGTCTCGTAAAAACAAGACGACGACGCTACGCCAACGATCCCTTTCCTCAGCTCAACGCCGTCAACTCGTGAGAGAGCTGTTCAAGACCCGTCGAGGTCAACAAGGGGGAAACCTTTTGAAATTCTTTGAGAATTTGGGAAACAAGATCATTCGGGCCGTCGAAACCTTGATCACGTAATACGATGGAACGGAAAAGGGGAAGAAGAAGAAGGCCTCGGAGAAGTTTACGCAGAACCAAGAACAGAAGAAGAAAAACAAGGCGTCAACGAGGAGGGATCATGGGTCTGGGAGCGTTGGCCAAAGGCTTGTTGGGCTCCTTAGGAGGGGATCTCTTAGGGGGCGTTTTGGGAGGTTCCCATTCCTACGCTCCGAGAGCCCCACCTCCGCCACTCCCACCGGGGTATTATTACGATTATGCCTAGAGATCCCTGACTCAGAACCATCATGCCTTCGAACCGATCACGTCGTCGTCGTCGACGACGTCCCCAACAAGGTCGCGGTTTATTCGGAAGTCTGATCAAAGGCTTCGGTCGCGTCTTGTTCCAGAAAGGAAGACGAGCCCTCGTCCGTTCGGGCAAAAAGTATTTAACCAGGAAAACGTTGACAAGTTTAGCCAAAACCGCCGCCCAAGAGGCCGCGAAAGGAGCCGTGACCGGAGGTGTCAAGTACGGTTTAGGCCAAGCCTACCAGAAGATCAAGAAGAAGAAAAGATGAAACGGATACGTCGTCAATTGCCTTTTCTCCAGGCGTTGTTCCGAGCGAAACAGAAAGAACAGAAACGTCGGGAACTCTTACAACATGCCAACAGCGATCAAATCAATGCCGTCAGCGAACTGGTTCTGAACCTGTTACGCGGAGACGTCATCGACGTTCATCCCGACCTCTTACCCCGTCTACGACGTCACAAGCATGCTTTAAGAGAACTCAAGAAGAGAAAAAATTCCGTCAAGAAACGACGGAGTCTCTTGTTACGCCAAAAAGGAGGAACTCTGTGGTCGGCGTTGGGCGACGCGTGTCGTTGCGTGGTGCCTCCCCTATAAAAAGCGACGAGCCCGATCATGAGATCATAAAACATCATGAAGGAAGTCTTGATCCTCTCCCGAGACGAGGACCCTCGAGTTGTCCAACAGTACAAAACCGAATTAGTACGAGACGATCCTCATCTGAATCGGGCCGCCCAAGCGGCCGCCAAAAAGAAACGTCTCCTGCAAGATCCCACTCTCTCGAAACAGACCAAAGTCCGACAAATCAAGCAATTGGATACTCAACTCCATCGGGCCACCAAACGTCTCCGTCAACTCCCCCGACCGATTTCGTCGGCCGGAGGGACTGAGGGCGATGAGGAGAACGACGACGACCAAGACAGTGATTGGACGACCACTGCTTTCGACAAATGGATGAACAAAATGCTTCAACAGACCAAGAAGAAGAAGAAGAAACCCCCCGTACCACCACCACTACCACCATCACCACCACCACCCCTCCGACCTACTCCCCGACGACCTCGTTTTCTTCCTGCTACCCCATCAGCCCCTGGACCCACCCCCAGACGACCGGTCTCCACTCCGAGACCCTCTCGTGTCCTCCCGACCCCTCCGCTGACCCCTAGAACGTCTAGGAAGCCCTCCAACTTCTTTGAGGCAGCTGTGCAAGGTGCCGTGGGTCGTTTAACCTCTCCTATAAAAGAGTCGGAACCCTCCCCCCAAGATCAATATCCTCGACTTTTGTCCAAGTTACGTTCGGGAAAGGCTTGGAAACCATTTTAAAGAAAAAATGGGCCGTACCCGGAAGAAGTCGAACAAAACAAAAAGAGGACGACGACGACGACGACAAAAAGGAAAAGGGGTGGATCTTCAAAAATGGTTGTCCAAGACGGGAAAAGAATTCCATTGGCCCGGTTATCAATACCTAGGCCCAGGGACTTACCTCCAGAAAAGGTTGAAAAGGGGTGATACGGGCATCAATCGCTTGGATAAGATTGCCAAGCAACACGATCTGGCTTATTCTAAAGCCCGAACCCTCCAGGAGAAACATCGTGCTGATCGCCAAATGATCCAAGCCATCGACGCTCTCAAGGGCAAGAAAACGGGAACCGAACAAATCGTGAACCGGATCATGAAAACCAAACTGAAACTAGGTTTGTAGTCCAAGGAACCAAAAAAAATAAAATACACATTGATGTTGGACATTTTTGTGGTTATTCTTTGTTGACATTCACAAAGAGTATGAAGCCGGGCCAAACGATGAAAAAAGGGGTAACTTCGCAATAATCGGCCGTGCCTGCACACATACGATAGGCTCCCACGCGCGTATCGGTATGGAGACACCACCCTCGAGGTCTTCTCTTCGCACAACGAATCCCTTCTCCCAACACGTAGGACATGAAAGAGGTACACCTCTGAACAAGTAAAAATTTTGGTACTGGGTCCACCTTTTTAGGGAGGAAGCTAGCAATCTATTTCTTTTAGGAAAGCCAATGATGGGTTTTCCAGTACCTCATGCGATAAAAGTATCGGCGAGTTGGCGAAACTGCTTTACACCCCCTAAACTCCCCTTCACTTCAGGATTCTTGTAGAGGTTAACTATCTTGGTAAATTTATTATTTCTCCTCTTTTTTACCATGTTGAAAACTCACTTGAAACACCAATTGTACCAAAGAAGGAACGTTGTCAGGACAAACTCGCAACAAGTAAGAATAGCTTTCCATACATTTTTTACAGAAATAATGCTGCGATATATATACAAAATAAGCAACAAAATGACCCCAAGTAGTAAACCCTCCATTTTACTCCAAATATTGTGCTAACGCAATAGGACATCGAGCACGTTCCAAACACACCTCATTTGGATGCAAGCGGCAACACAAACGACTGAACAAATACCAATGTATACGTCTTAACATATCCATCTCTTTTATTACATTTTTCTATTTACATCTCTATTTATCATAAAAATCGTCATCATATTTTTGATTCCAACTGTATATTTCCATACACTCAAAATACCAGTCAGGAATAATAGGATCTTGGTTGTGGATCACTTTAAGGTCTCTCAACACTCGATCCAATATATTAAAGCCTATATTTATATCTTTTATCTGTTCTTCTTTTACTAAAGGTTCGGTGTTCTTCAATTGAGGTTGATACAGCATAGGATCGTCGTACACTATGTAGATAGAATCTGTTTGGGCCAACTGCTCTACTTTTCTCATAATCTTGTACGCAGCTATGTTGACATCAAACCCAATGGCTTGCATTTCTTCGTGCTTTGTATCGTAGTGACTAAATCGCCTTTTACAATTACTCCACACTTGCACGGGTAACTCATGTTTCAAACAGTAATGTAACGCTTCTACATACTGTTGAGGTATAACATCTGGTTCTTGGCACAACGCCCACTCAATCGTCTTTTTTAACAAACCATGACTGTATACATAATCTCCCCAATCATCAAAGTCTTTTCGCGATTCTTCTTGTTCTAAACGTTCACATGCTTCTTTCAATGTTTTTCCCAGTTCCAACAACGACATTTTACTTTTGCTTCTTCCACTTATCCAGCGACAACCTTCCTTTTACTAGCAAAGCCACCAATAGAATAATAACTACCCACGACAAAAAGGCTCCCAATATAGTTTCTTCAGGATTGGGACGCTGATTTACATACATTCTGAATCTGTTTCTTCACAGTCTGATGATGTACTGCACGACTCCAGTTCATCGGCCCACTGCGACTTCAGTACTAACCGATACGCATGAAAATAACACAACGGAATGGTCGGATGTGCACTATATATGCTCTTTCTCTTACGTAATACTTTGTCCAATATTTTACATGCCGTAATAGCATCTGCCACCTCATCTTCTCCAACCCAATTGTAATACGACTCCGGATGCCATTCAAATTTGGTCACAAGTTCTCGCAACTCTCGACCTAACAGACACAGATGCCTTTTACTTTCTTTTTCTTCTTTGTTCACGTCTGTTACTCCTCCAGCATCTTGCCATGGTTGCGTAAATCTATACATTGACATACAAATACTTAGGGCTCTTCTGTATTTTTCAGGTATATAATGTTTAAAAATATAACAGCCATGATCTTCCAGCTTGTCTTTTAAACGACCATAAGCATACACAAAATCACCATCGTCATAACAATTCTCTGTTTCCAAACGTTCAAACTCTTCGCATTTTTCTCTCAATCGTGCTGCCAACGCTTCCAAACTTTCA
>JAOCMZ010788852.1:0-12724 GCA_026546615.1 Paleozoanthus reticulatus
TGTGGTAACCTAGGACGATCTTCACTTTCGACTCGTTCGACTTTGACGCAGGGTGATTGTCCATCACCAGGAACTTCTTCCGATGTTTGCTCTAAAATGAAAAAAATTTGTATAGTAACCATAATCTTATAGTGTTTATAGCTTTACTCGTTTATTAAAAGAGCTCATTAGGTCATCAATGATTTATAGAGGAAAAAAAAGCTTTCAACTGTCATAGCACATATGACCACCATTTCGCTAAAAGATGTATGTAATGAGTGGTTTTATTATTATTATTTCAACGGAATATTCTTAACAGGTAGCACAATTGAAAATTTGCTAAGAAGTGGATCCCCCACACTAGATGCAAACCTGAAAAATGTTCGCCACGACTGTTTTGGTAATGTAATGATACTTGGTGCTCCTAAATATTCGGATTTGAGCGTTCACTTGACACATGGTTGGCCAAGATCTCTCATACACTACTCACATGGTGGTTTCTTGGCTGGAAACATCACTTGTACTGCCAAAGCAACAAATAGCAGAATCCGTAGCATGGCCAGGGGTGATGTCATGGCTTTCATAAGTACGGCAGAAATGGCTGGGATCGGAGTTTCCACAGCAGAGTTACTGTACTACAGAAAGGCGGCCTTGCAGTGCGACCAAAGGAGTTACAGATTACCTGCTAAATTATTGGATGCGACAGTCCGTTATGGTATTAACTTTGCTACGCTGGAAGCGCTATCAAGAGCTCAGATCAAAAGGTAAGTAAGTACACCAAAGACTATTTTTTGCTGGTTAAATACTTTCCTTTTTCTGCTTTGTTCTGAGCCACTACATCCTACTTTAATCTCAAACTTGCAAGTACTCATAATTAGTAAATTGTGATGTGAAGTACAGAGTTTAAGGTTTTCTCTGTTCATCAAGAATAACTTAAAAGCTCCAGAATCTGAGAGGTTCTGATTTACAAAAATTTGAAAGTGGATAAGCTCACAGAATCCCTACCCTAAATACTTTGGCTAATGCCTTAGGCAAGAGTTGTCAGTTATTTCTGCTATATCTACTTAAGAATTAAGTATAACCCTTAGATACACAATGGGGCAGGGGCGATTTGAGCAAACCCCTCAGCCCTCTAGATGGTTGCCCTCAAATCTTATGGATTGATCATTTGCCAAATGTTTTGGCCAAATTGTTCCTTGATTAAAAAAACAGTGTTGATGTTAGTTTGATGGTGTCACATCTTCACAGCAAGCCATTGAGCCAATTCTGTTCTCAGAAATTGTAAATGTTTACAACCTTTTGTAGTTTTCTTACATTTAATGCTTTTTTGACTTTTTTCAACAACAGATTTTCATTAACATTTTTCAAAACAATGCAATATGGTGGCCATGTTGAATATTTGTTTTTGTTACTTTGGCAACAATATAATTAAGAATGCAATTAGCACATCACTCAGTAACTATGTTCCATAGCAACAATCACTTATTGTTTAGATTGTTTGCTCTAACTATTAACCATTTAAAAAATCGTGGGAGAGGGCTCAACAGGTGCATGATCTCCTTCTATGGTTTTTTTAAACAATGATTCTAAAATTAGATTCTTATCGAAAACTTTAAAAACAATTTTGTTCTATTCCCTATCACTCGGTGGCAACTCTCTACTCACACTTTCAATTACTACATTCACAGGCTTGGTGAAGAACTTTTTTTTCCATACTGGAAAAGCATTCTTGTTGGACCAGATGAAACAGATGAAACAGATGAAGAAGGACCATCAGACGAACTTACAGGCAATCTACTAACAGTGAATGAACAGAATTTTAGAGACATTACATTTGCGGCTAACGTACAACATGGCTTACCAGATGTAACTAGGGCTGTTCGCACCTTGGAACAAAGCTTCCGTTCTGGTGGTTCTGTCCCAGTGGATGGCAACATAAGTGATAAACAGGCTCGAAGTTCAGCAAAAAAGAGGAAGAAACCCACAAAGAAAAAGAGTGCAGGTGTGTCAAAAAAGCACAAAGGGTCAGTTGATCCTAACAACTCCAACAACAACAGCAATCAACCAAAACGCACCAGTGTAGACTCGTCACTTCCTGAAACTCTAATACAAAGGCTCAATGCCCGATTTTATTATGATAAACTGCCATCAGACATGGAAGTTCGCAAGATATTTGAATTCATGAAAGACCACAAGCCCTTATCAGCCGAGGTAAGCTCACTGCTCAGTGCAAAAATGAGGGAGAAAAGAAAATGTTAATTTCATTCTATTCTCCTATGGATAGACATTTTACATGTAATTTCAAAGTGCAACTAACCCATATTTCTTTACTACAGGAGTGTTTGCAAAATTGATAACTGTGCAAAAAACATTGGCTTTAAATTGGTCATATTCTCGATTTTTTAACTTCATTTGAAGTTCATGTCTTGTTGGCTCATGACTGTACTTTAGGGGGACTGTGCTATGATGTCACTCCAAAGACCCTAAATAAACAAATCAAAGGTTTCCTAGTCTGGAGATGAGGATCTAAAAAAAGTATATTTAGACATGCATGTGAATTCTCATATCCTTTTGTTGGAATGACTCTATCCCCTTGAAAATGCAGCCATAAACCATGAAGGCCAAAAAACTTTGCAGTTTTGAGCTACAGTTGAAACAATTTGAACAAAGTCATTTCAATTTAATAATAATTTCAAATTAAAAGTTGCAATCATAAACTGCTGCAACTCGAAATGGCAACTCCATTGCTAACTCATTTTATGTTGAAACTATATTAAAAGAGTAAAATATTAAACCTTAAGGCTGTGACCATGTCAAGTGCCTCTTGAGTTGTAAACCCAATGAATTACTAAAAGTTGGTTTTAATTTCAAGTTTTGAATGCCAATGAAAGCAGCTGTTTGCAAAGCAAGAAAACTATTACTGTTAATACATAAAGTTAATAGACCTCCTCTATGCTATTTTGTATAAAAGTGACTTCAATCATTTTTCACTTGCATTACCATATATCACTGTTGATAATGACAACAGTTACAATGGGCAAAATTTACAACTTGTTCCTCTCTTTTACATAGGATTGCCTTGAAACACCAATCGTTGGACAGAGAATGAGTGAAGATGTGTCGGCCCTCTTAAATCAGGTGTGGCAAGAATGTAAAACTGAGTGCACATGCGATGTTTCCTCTAATGAAAATACTCAAGATGACAGTCAAGACTTGGAGGCTGGCCCATGTCCAAATAGAAGACTTGCAAATCCACTACAACATGGCACAAGCCTTTGTCCTAATTTTGACGAATGTGTTCCATGTGCTTTTGCAAACAAGATAAAGGTATGTTGCAGAGAGAGTACTTTGACAATAAGAAAAAGTAATGCAAAAATCTTTGAGGAACGCACAAGCCTAGCTGAACCAATTGACCAGCTACTGGGTCATTTTGAGAGGACAAATGGTGTCTGTGGTAGCCAAACCAGCAACATAAAAACATTGGCTATGCAAATCCTGGGCTGCCAAAAGCGTCTTTTATTTAGCATTCGCTCTCTTGGTCAGCTGATTGCAATTTTCCCAGACCTTGCCACTGTTCGTATTACGTCTGGCTTCACTTTGTTTTGGGAAGTAGTTGAACTTTTATCAAAAGCAGTGTGTAAGCAACAAGATGCAGAAATGAAACAGCATGCACTTGGTCGAGTTAAGCTACAATTGGCTTACTTGTCTGACAGCCACCAAGACAGGCAAAACCTGGAATTGTGGTTCCACCATTTCTCATTTACTGACCAAGAAGAAGCTTGCCTCTGGACTGACTATTTAAGGTGTAAAGACATATGGAGTGCTGTCGAAAAACTCAGCTCTTCTAACAGTGCACCAACAGATGAACAAGTGCAGCCTTTGCCAATGGCTTCTTCCACACCAGCAGAATCTGATAAGCACAGAGAAAATGCTTCTAATTAAAAGAACACATATCCTTAACTGATATTTTCTATCATGAAATAGCATTTTCTTAAATCTATGATACTTGATACCATGATAAGGTTTGAAAGGCCAGAGAAAGTTAAGGTATAGGAAATAGAAGTAATACATATTAGGCCAATAAGAAAATATATGAGGTTCTGGTAGCTCCATCTATCCTAGACTAATTTTATTCTCACCAAAAACCTTTTTTCACCAAAATCTACTGTATCTTGAGGTTTCATTTTGTAGAAGCTAAAATCTACAATCGTGCTGAAACTGGACTGCAAAATTATGTATGTAGCCTATCCATTTTAGTCTTTTTTATCTTTCTTGCCAACAAACATAAATTTCAGGGGCATTATAAGCTACTATCAGGCAGGGGTGGGGCATTTACACAACCCCCTTGACCAATTTCTGCTTTAACAAATATCGAAATTACAGGTTGGTAAAATGGGATCTCACAAAACAAGGTCTATGCTTAATGTACTGGCATGGCTTAACTGCCATTTGAGTTTTGTGACTACAATTGTTTAGATAATTGTATTTTGACCTGGAAAAGAAAATGTTTATGTTGTTTGCATGAATGTTTTATATGTATCTTAAGTTTATGGGAATACAACTCAGTAAAGTTTCAAACAACAATTTTTGGAAAACAGTATTGCATGCATCATCTGATAAGTTTGAAGTGATGCAAGGCTGACAGTGATAAGTTAGTCCTCCAATAAATAATGAAGTTAGATGGCATGCTACCTATATATGGTCAAGTGAAAAAATCACTTCGTTTTGATAATGAATTAGTCGCCTTCAGTTTTTAAGTCTTTTGTTTCTGTTGTGTACTTTGTTCAAAACAGCAAGTTTGAAAGTTGACGTCAACCTGCAATAAATTTTAAGTTAGCATAAAATTGTCTCTTGGATTTTTAAATAGAAATCATTAATTTTAAATACGTTTCAATATGACGAATTATAAACAATGCATTATGAGTACAGTTTTTTTAAAATACTGTATTGTATTTTAATACATGTGGTACATGTACCACAATACAAGCTAAAATTCAACTTACATATATCAGGTGTACTTTACTGCGCGTAGGACTTTCACGGCACCAACCCCAATCTTACAGGCTTGGTTAATTTTGCTTTCGCAAGAGTCAATGTTAACAATTCGCATCCCATCTGATTTAGCTATACAGGAACATGCATTACAGTCTTGGCTCAGTTTACTTAGAATCCAGCCATTATCCAGCAAGATTATGCCCCAGTCCTCTCGCTCGTCCCCAGGCCTAGGTGTTCGGGGAAGGGCGTCCAAGGAACAAAACTAGATCGCGCATTAGGTAGAAATCATCAACCGACTAAAATATATTCGAGGCTCCAGGAGGACTCAAGGTAATTATGTGGCCTATATTTCGAAGTTATGAGTTTAATTTCTCGAAATAGATTATTATTATTAACCGGTTTTGCAACCCGTACGCTTGCAAACCAGTTCTCGCAGTCACAGTCAAAACCTGATTAACAGTTATTACTCAAAACCTTTTTTCTGTTTATCTTTCAAAACAATACTTAAATAATTAAGTAATTTAAGTCCATCCTCTTGCATTGTTTCTATGTGAATACGCCACGCTTCTAGGAGTGTCTTTTACGCCAGTTTTCACTAGTGCCAAGCGGTATTATGTGGCCAGTTGTTTCATGGCGTTTTTTGTTCTTTGATTCTGTTTTGAATTTGTTCATTAACAATAAACCAGGCCACTTTACAGCTACTGATCAGAAAACTTGTATTTTTGGAAATTTACGAATATTTTTAAAACGTACGGCTTCTTAGCGCGCAAAGCATCTCAGGTCCTGCAGTCGCTGCAGACTTATTGTTCTACATTTCCAAATATGGGAAGCAGGTTTCGTCTGTCTATCTGGGAACGCGCGTGAAAGTCCAACCTTTTAAGTATGCATTTGTTCAATATGACAGGAGTGCATTATGCACAGTCCTCTAAATCCCTGTAGTTAGAGTATGTCAAGTTTAATGGCACTTTAAAATTTACAGTAATAAACTCTTAAAGTGCCTATGAAGTGAAACATTTGATATACATTGTTTTACCTCGGTGGATAGACCTTGCTAAATAAGGAGTAGCGGTGAAAAAATTTTGTCAACATTTTTTTATGGTTCTCGACATAGTAACAATGTTTTCAACTGAAGACGTCAGAAGGCTAGAAGGCAAAGTTTCTGGTTTTTTTTAAATCTGCTGCAAATCCATAACCTTTGGGCGAATTTTAGCCAAGCTTGGATGGATGATTTATCTAGAGGTTTCTTCAGACTTGTTACTAATTTTCATTGTCATAGCTACAAAATGGGTTCCAGGCTTCAAATCGGAATTTCTTAGTTTATGAGGTTTCTTTGTCAAAGCAGAAGTTGTGCAACAAATTACAACAAAATTTTAGTCTTATCATATAAAAGAAAAACAATGATTTGGCTTAGGCCTAACCAAATTAATTTGTTGGTGTACAAAAGTCTTGTCGTATTTTAAAACGTTTCTTGAAAATCAAACTTCTAAGGAGTCTGAGAATGGCAGTTACTGCATATATATCCATAACAGCTTCAAAAAAATCCTGTTTTTTTCTCGAAATTGCCATTGACAGTTGCAAAACATGTGACCAGGAAGGCATTCAACAGTATAAAGTTCAAACAGTATAAATATCGATTACACAAAATCATTTTTCACTTCTAAATATTTGTTCGATCACTCTAGGTATATTTTTACTTTGAAGCCAAGTTGTTTGACAGTTTTTAAAACTGTTACTGTTTTGAGTGATTGCTTCCAAGCTGATCTTATTTATTTGGGTAAGTTTACAGTTATGTGTTTGTCGAAGTCGGCAGTCCATTTTGTCAACTACTTTTATAAAGTCTGCGACGAAAATATCGAATATTGTTTACACGAATAGCATTTTGCAGACTGTGACTGAAGAAGTACAAGAAAATGAAAGTTAACAAAATTATTTGAGTTTGGTGAACTGAACAGTGAACAAAGGCTAACCGAGTCTTTCCCAAACACAAAACTAGTCCTTTGCAAAGATTTGATTAATCTTTAATGTTTTAAATTTTAAGTAACCATCCAAGTAAGAACTAGGGAGTTCAACACCAAAGGAATGCACAAAGGTGCTAATTGCAGTATTGTTTAACTGTTAATCTGATTGGCTAAACTTTAAAAATGGACAATGTCCTCATAAGTAAGCTAGTGTATTTCTTTCCAGTTCTTTCATTCATTCCATTAAAAGGCTCTCGCTATGAAAGATGTACCGTAATGCATGCTCTCCTTAGGGGCAGGAAAGCCCACCCTTGAGGGCAGGGAAGCCCACCTTGAGGGCACGGAAGCCCATCCTTGAGGGCACGCAAGCCCACCTTGAGGGCAGGGAAGCCCATCTTGAGGGCAGGAAAGCCCATCCTTGAGGGCAGGAAAGCCCATCCTTGAGGGCACGGAAGCCCATCCTTGAGGGGAGGGAAGCTCAGGGATCTAACCCTAACCCTAACCTAACCCTAACCCTAACCTAACCCTAACCCTAACCCTAACCTAACCCTAACCCTAACACTAACCCTAATCTTTGAAGTTGTTTTGTTCATCTGAGAAGAATGATTTGGTTTCTTTTGTTCATTCTAGTAGAATAAATTAATCTGATTCTTCACCCCTTTGGAATTGATTTGAGGTTTTATCCATCTGTGCAAGATGGATACACTTTATTTCTTCATCCTGCCAAATGATTTTGGTTCTTTTATTCATTCTAAAAGAATTAATTCATCTGATTCTTCACCCCTTTAGAATTAATATGAGGTTCTACTCATCTGTGCAAGATCAATATGCTTTACTTCTTCATCCCAATGGAATGAGATGTGTTTTTCATTCATTCTTAAGAATGATTACAGAAGTTACTTAAAGTCAGTGTCCCAATCTGCCATAAACCCCCAAAGTGGTGTAACTAATCATGATTTAAAGTCTGCATATATATGAGGGGGTATAATGAGTGGCCAAAAAACATGCAAAAATATGCCAAACTTTGACCCTATGTACTGTGGGAGTTTGACAATGACGGTTTACTAGACGCTAGCTATAAGCTAACTCTTGTCAAGCCTTGAAGGATACGATGTCATAAACTTTAAAACTGTTGAGACCTAAATAATAATACAATTTCAAGTGTGGCTTTTTATCTGGCTGATATCTTCCTGAATACAGAAGCAGAATTCTAATTGAATTAATTGTTTTGCCTCCTAGAAATCTCGAGAACTCAATCCCGGCACAATATCTAATCATGTCGGTTCTATTCTGTATGCCGTAAAATACAACCACAAAGAAAGTTCCCCCAAGTATGATGACATACCGTTGGTTTCCCAGTTGAGGTGTATGCAAACACAGCTTCAAACTACTGGCGAACGGCTCAGACCTAGAACTAAAGAAGACTTAGAACTTGTTGGGAAATGGGTGCCATGGTATGTATACTCCATTTTTCTGATTTTTGTACTGTTGGAACTAGACTTAAATATTCTGTGCAGCATATGGCATGTGTCTGAAATGGACTCTTCAGAGTTTTTGCTTAGGGACCAGTCATTGATAATAAATTATAGCAAATACACCAAAATATAGCATATTGCCAATTTCTCCCAACTATGCTTTTCATACTACCGATCTATAAGCTATATATAGGAGATTTTTTTGTTTTTTATCTTCCATATAGTAAAGCTATATATATGTTTGATCAACAGTCATGTTCACAGTACCAGTTGTGTGAGGAGAAGTTAGATGTTGTGAAAACCTAGCTGGGGCAAAAAAGGGTTGAACAACAAATCTTTTCTGCTTAACAAAAATGTTCATCCGTGAAATTAAAAAAACAGAAATAAATTAGAACTTTGATTTGGGGTTTCAGTGTTGTAACATTTTCAAGAATCATGTAACTTAAGGGTATTACTTTCCACATTGTTTTGCACACAAGACTGAAATCGAATCAATCAAATCATGTTTTCAACTGAGATTGTACTTCACTTTGTTGCATTTAAATTCATTTCTTGCCTTTCAATTGAAGAGCAAAAAAGTGCAAGCGACCATTTGAAAAAAATTCTGCTCTTGCTTTGAAATGTGGGTCTCACTTAATCTTAGATGTCAAACAAAACTGGTGAACTTATGTTGATGATATTTGGAAGCAGCAGCTACAAAACCATGTACCTTTTCATAATTCATTGATCAAATTTTACTTCTGACCTTAGGGGAGGTGACGTTGCTTTTATTCCCTTTAAGAGCAATATGAAGTCATTGAGACTAATATCACACAGAAAAGATTGCTATCATGGTGACATCTCTTTAACACTGCAGCAGCATCTTTGATTTGTCGAGGTGTCCCATCTGCAACAATTTGAGCTACACTCTCTTAAATGTGTTTTGTTTATTTTTCAGTAGACATGTACAGGTATAAGCAATTTCGAAACCTCTTAGTTTAGGCTGGTGCTGCATGAAAAAACATTCTCAAACATAGTCACATAGTTTAAGTATTGATTCGTTTAAGTAGTTGCTTGTCAGTGTGTTGTTAACCCTTAGGGTTGAGCCCGGGACACATCAAATGAGGCAATTGCTACAAATTCTTCCATCTAAATCTCACACTTTTTGTATGAGAAGTTTGGGAGAATTTGGCTTTTAATCATCCACAAAATATTTCACAGCATAAAATCCTTTTATTTTCTCATAATTGAAAGTTTCATTTTTCGTTTTACCAGGTTTTAAGTTCCTTCTTACAGTATGGTTTTGTACGAACATGTTTTGAACCTATTCACTTAACTGAAAGGGATCCTACAGCTTTACTTGGTCGAGTGTGGCCGTTTCACATTGTTTACATATTTTGTTCGTCTTGATTCAAAGGGAAGAGTTTTTGACTGCATTGAGGAAGCAAAGGATTTGTTACGAGACAGCGACTGGAGATGTGGAAGTTGCCAAGTCACTGATGAATTTGATCCTTCTGTCACTTTACACCCTGTTCCCACCAGGCCGGGCACTGGAGATTCGCAGTCTGAAACTGATTGTAGAAGATATCGACACCAAATTTTCATACCAGCAGGAAGGAAATTACTTGGTTTTAAAGACAAATGGGCAAGTCCAGATCCACTATTACACATACAAGACAGCCCGCACATATGGACGGGACATCACGTTGATTGAGGTAATTCACCAAACTGGGGCAGAGGGAGAGGAGAATCTCGTTTTCTTTACAATCAAATGGCGAATAACCCACGATTGTTCTGTGACTCACCATGCAACGATCAATAACAACTAAAATATTATTATGTCTTATGCTCCTGACTGTAGCCTATCTATCTTAACTCACTAATAAAAACTTAGTGTAAGCAGAAAAGAAAAAAAGCCTCTTCGTTTTTTCCTAGTACGTTTTCGTCAGTTTCTCAAGTCTTAAAAGAATTTCTTTACAAACTTATATGTATGTAGGCTAGGCATAGAGTTGTTGAGTTGGTTGGTCTAAATGTTAGAGTGTACCACCACTTGACCAATGACTTTCCCCCTTGATTCAGCCTGATGACATCTTGTGCACATGGATAAAAGATTACATCGCTGACTGGCGAAAGCATCTGTTACAGCAAAACAGCGAGTCACCTTTCATGTTTCTGGTAAGTAGAATTCAAAACACTTGCACAAGTTCTGCTGTCAAAGAAGTTTTGTTGTTTTCGAAGTAGTTTTTCAAGTAGCCTTGCAGGTCACAAAGTCCATTATTTAACCCCCCACTCCATGAAAAATGATTAGAAAAGATTACAGAGCTTTTATTTTAGCAGTTAAGTTACCTGACTTGCCTTGCTCAATCTTAAGTGAGTGTTGGTTTAATATATATAACAGTAATTTATCTCTCACATTTGCCAGAACAGAGGACCCATCCTTATTCATAGATAAGTGCAACTGTGCAACTTGATAGAATACTTTAATTAGCTGGGCACATTTGTCAAAATACTAGTTGCAGATGTGACTGGTTAAAGGGCAGGGTCACATTACCCGTGAAGTCTCAACTGGGGAGGGAGTCGTGAGGGTGGAAGAAGATGGAGTTTGCATTAGATCCACATGTAAACGAAAACTGTCGTGTTACGACGTATGACATTTAACTCATCTTATGTAAATTTAGTGCAGTAGGGGTGACTGAAAGGTGATGGCCTTTGTTTTCTACAGCGCACGAATGGGACCGAGTTCAGTGGGCCTAGTTTTACTTGCCATTTGAAAAGGCTCTTTCTTTCACTGATCGGCAAGGCAGTTTCGGTGCAAGTGCTGAGATCGGCCTTTGTGACTCATGCCTTCTCGGATGGGTGAGTGATGGTTTTGCATGTTTCTGGCGTTGTCTTGGGTGTGTGTTTATCGTTTGTGCTGAGATACATAGTTCCTTAGTAAGGGTTGAACTAGGGTGACATTAAGAGCACTTATTATAGCAAAATGAAGTTTGTTGAGACATTTTACAACTGCAG
This sequence comes from Paleozoanthus reticulatus, assembly GCA_026546615.1. Lineage (NCBI taxonomy): Eukaryota > Metazoa > Cnidaria > Anthozoa > Zoantharia > Epizoanthidae > Paleozoanthus > Paleozoanthus reticulatus. Next base: position 11,399 of record JAOCMZ010788852.1, read on the forward strand.
TTCATTTTTAAGAACATAGACAAGCAATTCCCCATGTGTTAATGTTTAGGGGGATGTGTAAACTTGGTTTAGGCCTGCATCTTTTTTGTAAGCCTGTTGACTCTTTGAAATCATTGTCTGGAATTTTTAATGAGTGGAGGAAAGGGAGGATAACTCCCTTCACTATAAGTTTTTTTCATATTGAAACCTTTTCAACAAAATTTGGCGCACATCTCAATTATTGTTGTAAGTTCTTTTTCATTATGGTATTTAAGTGAGTAACAAGGGGTGATGACTGTCGTAACATTTTTCGAAATTATATTTTCTGCTTTCAAAGTTTAAGAGTATGTTGCCATCATTAACGATTATAACTAAAAGTGTTTTGATTTTCCGAGTTGAACTTGACACTATTGTGACAGAAAGGCAAGCAGACCCACTTTCTTACACTGCATTTTTTCCTTTTCCCACCTCCCAGAAACTGCTCTGAAAACCTCAAAGATGCGATAGCGAGGGCATTGAGACACTCTAGAGCCCAGGCGGATAAAACCTATGACCGAAGGACCTCCAACCAAAAAAAGCAACTGGCACTGGACTATGCAAAAGAGAGGGCTACTGATGCCTTGAACCAAAGTTGCGAATCCATTTGCCTACCGAATGTAGGTGATTTTGTTGGTTTGGTAGAGGAAAACAGCACAGAGAAGCAACCTAAGGTTTTAATCGGTCGAGTTCAATATTGTTTGGGCAAAAATATTCATTTGTTGTGGTTTGACAGTGTTCCTGGGAAGAAAAATTGCTACGAACTGCGCCTTGATGGGTCACCTTGGGTGGAAAACCTAACCAGCTTAGTTCCAGTGATTATGAAGGAAACTAAAATTAAGGGTGTTTATAGACTTGCATCAAAGCCCAAAGAAATACACAGGGCAGTGTTCAAAGAGAAATAGGGTCAGTATTAGTACAAAGACAGACTCGATGAATTTGCTTAACACCAGAACTGAAAATCACTGTTCTTCCTCAAACATTTTAAACCAACATTTGAAGAATAGTTTGATTGTGTTATAATTTCTCAGGGTCAAATGAGTACAGACCCTTTCCTCTGTTAGCAAATGCCAGGCACTAACATGTGTCGAAAGGTGATGCCCAAACAAAACTCAATGCACATGTGTAAAGGGGTTGTTCTTTATGTTGCTAAATAAACATGTTGAAGGAAGTTCAATGTTGCTTTGCTCTTGTGGGGAGGGACCTGACCAATGAGTGTGAGGGGGGGGGGGGGTCTGGGCTGGATATTGGCTCAAATGACTGGCATCAAATACTTACCAAAAGCTTTGGGCAATTTTTCATTGCGTAGCA
>JAOCMZ010899959.1:0-11370 GCA_026546615.1 Paleozoanthus reticulatus
TATTAACTTAACTATTAATAACCGACAAATACATAGTAAATATTGATGAAGCCGCTCCCCCATAAGCTAAGCAAGCAATAGTGCGTTTTTGTTATTTTTGAACCCTTAAATATTATTTGATGCGAAAATTTTCAGAACTCAAATCAAAGGACATACCTATTTCAAATGGTGATGTTATAGGCATTATGTGAAAATGACAACTTTGAGCTCTGTTATGGAGCCGTAGGAGGGGCCATTTAAGGACCAGAAAAGGCTCATGGTAATATTTCATATATTAAAAACGTAACAGCTCTGCCCCGTCCTGGCATTAAATTTAACTAGGTATTTTTAATAGGTGAAAGTAACAAGATCGTTCTAGTCGTATTTTGAGAATTATTTTTTATTTATTTATTATTTTTATTTATTTTTTTCGTTTCCGAAAACTCCAGATTTTTAACAACAACAAAAAATTTCAGATCTACGCGTAAATGCACATTATAAATTTTTACATATAGTAGTAGGTAAGTAAAATATAAACATTTTACTAAAAAAATTGTCATTAAGAACATTTGAAGGCCCTTAGTTCCGTCAACCTAAAATGTATGCAAGAGTAAAAATCATCGATCAAAATAATTTAGTGGGTTTAATTGATTTTTTACGCCCTCGTTTCTTTCTTTTCTTTTCAATCTTGGGTTATAAATTATGGATGGTGTATTAAGAGGCTCTCTCTCGGTAGTCCTTTAGTCAGTCAGGGGTGCGACTTTGCCAGTTGTTTTCTTCGTTTTCGTTTAGAAGCTGGATTTTTATTCACATTTCTTCTTATGTTCTTGGAGTCTTATAAAAGTATTTTTTCAAACAACAAACGAAATAGAAAACGAAATTCATTATTGATAGTAAAAAAACAGAAAACTAAACGAAGAGGGAACAAAATAGCTACATTTACTTCCCGAAACGAAAACGATGTAAACAAAAAGCAAAATCGCACCCAGACCCTAATACGCCCCTATTTTTTATGCTTACTTCATGACACCCACCTTCGCGGAATACCTCAATCCTCCGGCCTTATGGAAAATAGCCACTTACTTGCAGTTTTACACATCTCGAGCTGACCCCAAAATTACAACTACTTTTTAACTTAGATTGATTCTAGATCCAAAATAAACCTTCGTTTTTAAAAGAACCTCGATGGAGTAAATGGACACGCTGAGTGTCCCAAGCAAGGCAAAGTTGACAGAAAGAATACAGCAAACTGCAGAATAAAATTACTCGGAAAGAATACTACCAATTAAGGGTCACAGGGGCACAAGCGACAGAATTATATTGTGCCACCACACCTATTGGTTATAAAAAATTACATAATAAATAAAGCAATTATAATAAACAGAAAAATATACAATAAGCTATATAAATAACTTACAACAATCACCGTTGAACCAATGAGTCGCTACGAGTGAGTGAGCGACTTAAATATGATTAGGAACGGACAATACTGATAAGCGCCTGCGCACACTCCCATTTGCACTCTTTTTTTTTTAACTTAAGGATCACAATGAGCATTACATGTTATGCCATTCATCTTCGTGAATCTAAGGAGGGCGAAACACCTACCTATATAACAATAATTATTAAAATGAATTCGGTGGAATAAAGAGTATATCTTGTCTTGACTACAAAGTTAGGGATGTCTTAAAGCTTATTAGTGTTTTTACCCAATTATTTATTTTATTTGCAGAACAATACTTATTAAAATGGCACCTTGCAAATTGACATACTTCGACATTGAAGGCTTGGGCGAACCAATCCGCTGGCTGCTTTCTTATGCCAACATTGATTTTGAAGATCACCGTGTCGCCCGTGAAAGTTGGCCCACCATTAAGCCAAGTAAGTGTTCACCTTTCCCGTGAATAGAGTAACAAATCAATAAGTTATGTTTTGGGAGTGTGTTTCCTAGCTGTCCATTGAATCGGAACCGTACCGTTTTGTGTATTATTAGGAAATGGTGACATTGTATACAATTTTTATACCGATCTGGCGTTGTTATTGGAACAGTTGGGGAACCTAACGTAGGCCGCGTCATAAAGAAGATGGGGTTAAATGTAAAATTAATTACCTAATTAAAATTATTTACTCCTGGATGTAGGTCTTCTGACTTTATACCCTCTTACATTTTGCTCTTTGCACTCCGTCATTGTTCACACAGTAATTTTTTTCTATGTACCGCTTTAATCTATTTAGCCGTTTTCAGTTCCTCTTTAATTTTTTCTTCAATTATCTTAATTTTTTATTTGTTCTCTGAGGGCATGAGAAACGTTCTTCATTCCGTGTCTCTTTGAATTACAGTTATAGATTATTTGTGAAATATATAGTTTTCCAAAGACTTTTCTTTTGTATATGGTTACTTACAGACCTGCTCTGTTTATATAATAAATTAGACATCACACACGTTAAACTGACTGAAAAGGCCATGGCCTCTAGCTAGTGTTCAATAAACATCTCGAGATTGATTTAGTCCTCAGAGATATTAATTTAAAAGTAGTGCTTTTACAAGAATACACGAATTAGCCCAAACTTCTGCTGCCAATTAGCATTCACATTCACACGCGTTCCAATTCAACCGAGAACAATAGTTTGGTTTGACGCCATAAGATAGATCCGATAAAATTATATTATATGCATGTAGGGTTGATATGGGTGCATGCCTACATGTGCATTTCTACAAAGAGTTGCGTCAGTGCATGGTCATATGAACAAGATCTAAGTGGGAAATCTTAATTCTAATTCTCAAGGTCGGTGGACTCCTTCCCCTCAAGGCTTCAAATTTGACGAACTGCTCAGGGTAATCTTAAAAAGTAGTTTGTTATAGCTCTAAAAACTACTGGGTTTGGTATTATCGTATAGCTAAGAATTCCTGACATTAAAGCCAGGAGTACCTTGTACTTCCCCTCAAGTATCCCAGAAAATGGAAAATTCTTCGGGTGGGTCAAAGGTAAAAAAGTCTTTCTAATTACCAAATCAATATAAAATGCATTCCACCTGAGCTCCCATTCTGCTTGAATGATATTGTTGAATGAATGTTGAAAGTAAGAAATTTTATCGGTGATAAAAAAACTGAGCTTTCTGAGCTTCTTCCATCAGTTTTTCTGGAAAATGACTGTTGATGTGCTTCTCCGTTTGTCAACAAAATGTTATGAAAGTAAAGCAAACAAAAATAAGTAATTTTTTTTATAAACTGTAATCTTAAAATTAACTTAGAAGATAATTAAACTAATTTTAAATAATGCAATGGATTGTAGGGCTATGGACTAGAAAAAGTCATTCTATGACTAAAAGAAAACAATTTTGAATTTATTGTTGGAAATTAATGTGTGTTTGTTTTTCTCCTTTTAGCTATGCCATTCGGCCAAATGCCTTTGCTTGAAATTGATGGAAAGCAATTGTGGCAACATGCTGCCATTTGTCGTTATATTGCGCGAGAGGCTAAACTCGTTGGAACTACCAACTTGGATGCCATCAAGGCTGACATTATTGTCGACACCATCACCGACTTCCGAGTTCGTAAGTGTCCAGAAAATTTTATTTATTGCTTTTTAGTTTTAATTAGCCAAGTTAATCTCTTGCTAACTGTATATACTAAAATATAATCGTTGATCAGAAAATTTGCATCAACTTACAAATATTGTCTTTCCACTAAAAAATAATTAGTCTACTGCGACAATTAATAAAAAATAATGGCAACATTTTTGCAAGTTACCTATATTCAAGTTTTATAATTTATAAGACTCTCTTACTCCATGTCTTGCAGAAATCATCAATGCGGAAATTGATTTCTTTAGCAAAAAGCCCTTGATCTATTCCGTGCAAAGGGAATGGCGAGAAAAGAGTTTGTACACTTTCTCGCTCGCTAAGAAGAATGAAAAATTTGTATTCGCTAACTTTTTACAAAGGGCCGTAGATTCGTTTGTTTTTACAATTGATCTTAATTTACAAAAGAACGACTGCTAATTACTCCTCCAAAAGTACTCTAGCGTTGTCTAACGTTATAAAATTCAAAAAGTTCAAATGAGTGCTGAAACTTAATTTTTTATTTTCAACTGGAAAAGCATTAAATGTAATCATTACTTGGCAGCTGCTACCTGGAATTGGACTTGTAATTACTACAACAAAAAGTACTTGAGATGTTAATTTTACAAATCTCTAATTTCCTTTACCACGCCCCTCTCATATCTTGTGTAATCGAAAATCACGTGTTTATCATGGAAAATATTTTTCTTTTTTGAATTGCATAACTGATAACATATTATCAGGGGTTATTTACTTTAGAAAATTTATTACTTGATAACACAATCACACCCACTTAATACCTTTTCAACAATTCACAAGCGGCACTTGATTTTTAGAGTTTTAAGGATTATTTCTTCTTCTTATTTCTTTTTCTGGAGCTGAATAAAATTTAGAGGTTGGACGACCAAGTAGAAGGTCGGGGGTTGAATTGGAGGAAAATAAATTTTTTTTTCTGTAAAACATGCTTGTTTAAACTTCTAATGTATGAGTTTACAAAAATACTCCTGAAAATATACATTATTATTATGCTATACTGAAATTTGTATTTTTTGTTTGTTTTTAGCTTTGGCTTCACACCATTACGACCCCAATCCCGAAACCAAAGAAGCTAAACTTGGCCCCTTGCAAAAGGAAACTGTTCCTTACTTCCTTTCTCGTCTTGAAAAGATTGTCAGTGAAAATGGGGGATACTTTGTAAATTCGCAGGTAAGATTAAAGCCTATGTTTTCTTTTTTCTGGAAAAGTAGATGTGAACAGACAAAAATGTAAATCTAATAAAAGATCTGTGTCTATCAACAGTATGTATGGTTTATTAGAAAATAAAAGTATAAAACCTTTGAATGCGATTCATAAGCGCTGGATATTCTTTTAAATCCATCATACTTAGATATATTTATAGATTGCATTTTCAAGTTATTATTTTCTCGGAACTAAAACTATCTTTGCGGTAATTACGGTTGGGAACACCACTCTTAATCTGTAATATTGTTTAGTTTAGTTTCTATACACTTCAGTCTTCTCCTATGTGTTTGTTTTGTTACTGAGGAGACAGCCTCGCCCAAGAAAATTCATTATATAAAAATTTAGCTGCTGTAATGAATAAACCAAAATAATAGTCTAATGGCTTCTATTTGTTTCTTTTTAGCTAACTTATGCTGATATTTACTTTGTTTCCATTTCGGATTATCTCCAACTCATGGCTGGAGGTGCTGACTTCTTCTCAGACTACCCTAATTTGGCGCAGCTAAAGAAGAAAGTGTTGGCTTTCCCGCAAATCCAAGGCTGGTTGGCCAAGCGCCCTGCCTCTTCTTAATTTTATTCTCAATTTATGTTTTTTCACTGATTAATTAACTGTATTGCTTCTTTTTATTTGCACTAAACGATTTGCTCTATCATCATTTGTCTATTTTATTTATACATTTATTAGCTAGGTCTTGACTATGTATCGAAGTGGCACATTACCTATTCTGAAAGCGACTTTTCAGGTTCTTCGGTTTAGATTACTCTGAAGCACCTAATAATTTGAGTTTAGGAAATTACCTACGGTCAAAACCCCATACCTATTGAAATGTTTAATTAATTTATTAATTTATATTTGATATACTGACTGGTTAGATATAATGTATTAGGTGCGCCAGATCACGTTTGATTATGGTCAATGTTTTTAGCCAGCCGGTGGCCATTTTATCTGGCTGCGTCCCCTGAATAATCATGGCTAAATAGATACCCTGCTATGTATGGGGTGTGCTTGCAATAGCTTAAACTGAGTAAAGGTCTTAGTCAAGCCTTCTTATGAACCTTAACCTTAAGGACTAACATACTGAACAGATTTTTCTATGTGTGCTTTCGTGTATCACGGATGGGATTATATTTAGAGATCCCTAGCGTTCTTTTGAAGGGTTAATTAAGTTAAAAACAAGTCGATTTGATTCAAATAACATCAAAATAACTTTTCATAGCTGAATACAATATATTTCATCCAGTTATTTCCCACGAAACATAGAAAACTCTACCTACGCTATTGCTCTATGCTATTACTAACATAGCATGTCCTTGGTCTGAGCTATTAGAAGAATTGTATAGCACTCAAGTTCAAGGTCACCTCCCATCAGATGCCCGTCCCGCAATGGGTGGACCCAGCGCCATGTTAATGCTAATGATGATTTCACATATTGTGCAATGTAGATACTACCCATAGCAACAACAGCATTTTTCTATTATCAATTTAGTATCACTTTACTAGATTACTTTTAGCTTTATAACTAAACAAACACTTACTTTTAGCATTGAAAGCCACTATTGAATTATCTACGTTAAGTTTGTAGGTATAAAATATGGCCTTTTTTGGTTATTTTTTTATTGTGCTATTTTGTTTATTTTGTTGTTTAAAATTTTCGTAAGCGAAGCCAAGCTTAGCTATTCAAGCCTATTACTTCTTCGCAGCCAATTTGGTTCTGCTACCTTAAGGTCTTTCGTCCATCTACTCGTATTAACATGTTCTTCGATCCGATAAGGTTAGGGGTCCTTGTCTTATTGGCTTCGCACCCTTAACAATTCATCAGTAAACTAATACTTACCCCAACAAGATTATGTTTGATTTTCCTAGTATAAGGGCATGTGTTTCAATATTAATGTGTCAAAAACTTGCGTTATAGCTGGAGCTTTGTAAGGGGGGGAACATTTATAGTACTTTCTGTAAAGATAAATAATTTAAATTTACGCTCCATTGTTTATTACTGTTTGGTTGGTAAAACTGTTTTTTGTTGTTGTTGGTTAATGTTATGGAAATGATATTGGAAGAAATATACTTTCACACAGCAGAAACTTTTGTATTCTTTTATTAAGGATAATTGGAAGCAGAAAGTGGTTTATATTATAATAACAATGTTACAGGTGAGCTGAACTATCTAATACACATAATTTAACATGGTAGCAGAAAGTGGTTTATATTATAATAACAATGTTACAGGTGAGCTGAACTATCTAATACACATAATTTAACATGGTAGCATCAACGTGAAGATCCTGCTACAGAAATTAAGAATTAAGAAGATTGTACAGACAACTTGCCAGGAAGAGATCATTGGAAACGACACGGCGAATCGTGTAATTCTCACATCACCCAACCAAGTAGGGTTAGAATAAAAATATGGCAGACCAGAACGATGTACAAAATATCGAAAAGTTAACTGATTTAGAATCATATTCTTCATGGAAATTCCAATTAGATATTTTATTAAAAGCAGGAGGCCTTTACGGAATTGTAGAAGGGTCAGACACATGTCCAGTTCCTGCTATTGAGAATGATGTAATTAAGAATATGCAAACGATTAATTTATGGAAAAAGAATGATGCTAAGGTGCAAAAGTACATTGTTATGACTGTAGAAAAGGGCATTTTGGTTCACTTAATGTCAGAAAACAGCGGGAAGGCTATGTACGAGAAACTCAAGTCTTTGTTCGAACGCGATAATGAAACTGTAAAATGTAATTTATTCGCAAAATTTTACAATTTTAAATTTGATGAAAAGAAATTAGCTGCAGAAAATATCGCGACACTTCAGAATATAGCATTTAAACTTCAAACCTTGAATGAGAAAATCTCGGACACAATGTTATTGTCAAAAATTCTGATGAGCTTACCTGATAGGTATGGAAATTTTTCGCTCGCGTGGGAATCAACGTCGGCAGATGACAAAACGTTAAGTAACTTAATAGCTCGATTATCTATGGAAGAAATCAAGACACTTGAAAGGAAGCCCAAGGATCAAGATGGGGCAGGAACAGCCTTTAAGGCTATGGGATCAAAATTCCGTTTTCCGTGCCATAATTGTGGAAAAAAGGGGCATTTCAAGAAGGATTGTAGACAAGGAAAGAATCCAGGAGATTCTAAAGGTCGAGAACGTGCCGAAGAAAAGAAATGCAATATTTGCAAAAGGAATAACCATGAGACTTCCCAATGTTATTTCAAGAACAAGAAAAAGCTGGAACACGTGAATACAGCGTTCCTGACGACAACTACATGCAAGAATAAAACAAGTAGCAAGTTCATCGTAGACAGCGGAGCTAGCAGCCACATGACTAACAATATCGATTTGTTGATGGATGTGACGTCGACAAGGAAAGAATTCATTGTTGCAAATAATGAAAGTATTACAGCTAATGCTACTGGATATTTAAATGGTGAGCTATGTGACCTTAAAAATGTAGCTTACATACCCGAACTAAATGGAAATCTTTTATCTGTAGCTAAGATCACAGAAAATGATGGTCAAGTGGTATTCGAGGGTAATAATGTGACTGTATGGAAGAATGAAAAGCAGATATTAAAAGGAAAAAAGAATGAAAATGGACTTTATGAAATTGAGATGAAAAGTCAAGATCAAGGTCAAGCATTGATGTCACGTGAAAAGTGGCATAAGTTAATGGGTCACATGTGTGATGCCAACTTGAAGAAACTCAAGAAAATGGCGGATGGAATCAACTTCAATGAACAAGAAAATTTCACATGTGAGGCATGTATTCAAGCCAAACATTCGCGAGATCCTTTCATTGGTCAACTACCAAAAGCGACACGATTGCTGGAAATCATCCACACGGATGTCTGTGGGCCGATAAGTGAAACTTACGACGGAAAGAAATATTTTGTAACATATATTGATGATTACAGTCAATATACAGAAATCTATTTATGCAGTCAGAAAAGTGAAGTAGAACAACTAACTAAGGAATACGTTGAACGAGTTGAAAACAAAATGCAAGGAAGAGTTTGGAAAATCAAATGTGACGGTGGAACAGAGTACCTTCCTTTACGAGAATGGGCTAAGAATAAAGGAATTGAACTAGATGTCAATTGTCCGTACAGTCCGCAACAAAATGGAAAGGCGGAGAGAATGAACCGTACACTAATGGAAAAGACTCGAGCATTATTATTTGAAGCAAAGATGAAAGAAGAAATGTGGGGTGAGGCCCTCAAAACTGCAACATTCCTAACGAACCGGACTCCAAGTGTAATAGAAGTAACTCCGATTGAAAAATGGTCAGGACAGAGGCCAAATCTGAGTAGGGTAAAAATGTTCGGATGCACGGCATACGCGAAAATTCTAACACACAGAAAGAAGCTCGAACCAAGGTCAAGAAGATTGATTTTCGTCGGATATGCAACGAACGGATACCGTCTATGGGACGAGAAAGAGAGAAAAATTGTGCTGTCTAGGGACGTGAAATTCGTACTCAATGAAGACACAAAAGAAAAAGAATCAAAAGAACAAACACAGGATTGGAGAAAAATGGACGAGCCAGAAGAGAGCAATGAAGAAACGGAAGTATCGCTCATTCAATCTGACATCTCTGATGATGAAGAACTTAATTTTGACATTGACTCAGATGAAAATGACGAAAGTACAACAAGAAGGTATGGATTGCGTCAAAGAGGCAACATTCGTATGCCACAACATCTGGAAGACTATGAGCTCAACTTGTCGGACACCAGTCAAGATGGTGCTGCAATGATGACATACCAAGATGTTTTAAAGTCAGAAGACAGGGAAAAATGGCTTGAAGCCATTGAAGAAGAAAAGAAGTCCCTCAAGGCAAACAACACGTGGGAACTTGTTAAAGAAAAGGTAGCCGAAGGGCGAAAGATCTTAACAAGCAGATGGGTTTTTGCAAAAAAGGAAAACGGAAAATTCAAAGCGCGTTTGGTCGTACGCGGCTTCGAACAAATGCCGGGGCAAGACTTCAAACAAACTTACAGCCCAGTTGTAGATATATCAAGCTTGCGTGTGCTATTGGCCAAAGGAGCAGCGGACGGAATGATAATGAAAACTATTGATGTGAAGTCTGCATTTTTAAATAGTGAATTAAATGAAGACATATTTATCTATGTACCGGAAGGGTATATACACAAAAAAGGGTTTATTTGCAAACTAAAGAAAAGCCTGTATGGTCTCAAGCAAGCTGCTTTCCTCTGGAACAATACCCTCAGTAGGAAACTACAAGAATGTGGGCTAATACCCCTCAAAACTGACCAATGCGTCTACAAAAGCAAAGAAAATGATGCCTATGTCGCCATTTATGTAGACGATGGGATAGTTATGGGAGAAACCAAAGAAAAAGTTAATGAGATCATTAGAAAAATTCAGAAGAAATTTGAAATAAAAGTAAATGAAGGACTAGACCAGTTCCTGGGAATGACAATTGTACAGAATGACAATGGAATTTTCGTAAGTCAAGAACGATACACGAAAAATATTATCGACAAATTTGGGATGAGTAGCTGCAAAGTAAGCGATACGCCGATAGCAACGAAACCAGAAACTGAAGGAAATGGAACGATCAAATTTCCATACCGTGAAGCAGTAGGAAGTTTATTATATTTATCAACTAGGACAAGACCGGACATTGCATTTGCAGTCGGAATGGAATCAAGATCATTAGAGAATCCTACAGAAGCAGACGTTAAGAACGTCAAAAAGACTTTTAGATATTTAAAGAAAACATGCACATATGGATTATTTTTCAAAAAGGGAAATATATCAGAATTAGACATATACACAGATAGCGACTATGCAGGTGACCTGGAGACTCGGAAAAGCACAACAGGAGTTGTGTGCCTATTAAACAACGCCCCCGTGATGTGGACATCAAAAAGGCAACCAATAATTACACAGTCGTCTACTGAAGCGGAATTCGTGGCAGCGAATGAAGGTGTTAAGAATCTAAAATATTTAAAAACTTTGTTGAAAGAATTGTCAAATGAAGTTATTTGCAAAGTTTTCGTTGACAATACAAGTGCGATAAGTATGATAACAAACGGAAATTATTCGTCGCGAACTAAACATTTGTCAGTAAAATATTTGTACATTTGTAACAAGTATAAAAACAAAATGTTTTTGCTAGAACATTGTTCCTCAGAGAACCAACTTGCTGATGTAATGACTAAAGCATTGTTAGGTAGTAAGTTCGAAAAGTTTCGAGATGTTCTTGTTGCGCAAATTTAAATTAAGGTAGGATGTAAAGATAAATAATTTAAATTTACGCTCCATTGTTTATTACTGTTTGGTTGGTAAAACTGTTTTTTGTTGTTGTTGGTTAATGTTATGGAAATGATATTGGAAGAAATATACTTTCACACAGCAGAAACTTTTGTATTCTTTTATTAAGGATAATTGGAAGCAGAAAGTGGTTTATATTATAATAACAATGTTACAGGTGAGCTGAACTATCTAATACACATAATTTAACATGGTAGCAGAAAGTGGTTTATATTATAATAACAATGTTACAGGTGAGCTGAACTATCTAATACACATAATTTAACATGGTAGCA